>CAIGQQ010008105.1:500204-529908 GCA_903798035.1 Danio albolineatus
TGTCTATCTGTCAGAAAGCTGGTGATCCACTGACAGACAGAGCTAGGAACAGAGAGCTGGGTCAGTTTGTGCTCGCGCAGTGATGGGACGATGGTGTTGAAGGCAGAACTAAAGTCCACAAACAGAATCCTTGCGTAGTTCCCTGGTTTGTCCAGGTGTTGTAGAGTATAATGCAGTCCCATGTTGACTGCATCATCCACAGACCGGTTTGCTCTATAGGCAAACTGCAGGGGGTCCAGCAAAGGTCCAGTGATGTCCTTCAGATATGCTAGAACCAGTCTTTCAAATGACCTCATGAACACGGATGTTAAGGCAACAGGTCTGTAGTCGTTGAGTCCGGTGATCTTTTGCATCTTCTGGATTGGGATGATGGTGGGAGATGTCTGTAGGTGTTGATGGCTGTGTAGAAAGATGGTCAGGGCGGGTGTGGCTGGACGTGGCTAGAGGTGATGATAGCTGTGTAGAGGGTGTCTGGTCGAAGGTGTCAAATCTGCAATAGAACATGTTCAGGTCATTTGAGAGAAGTTTGCTGCCATCGATACTGGGGGAAGATGTTTTGTAGTTGGTAATGTTTTTCAGGCCTGTCCACACTGATGCAGGGTCGTTAGCAGAAAACTGGTTTTCCAGCTTTTTGGCATAGTTCTTTTTAGCCACACCAATCTCCTTTGTCATCGTGTTCCTTGTTTTATTATACAGAGTCCTGTCCCCACTCCTGTAGGCATCCTCTTTGACCTGACAAAACTGTCTAAGTTTTGGTGTGATCCATGGTTTATCATTGTTAAACTGTAAGTAGGTCCTGGTAGGGATGCATAACTCCTCACAGAAACTGATGTATGATGTTACAATCTCTGTGAGCTCGTCCAGGTCGGTGGCTGCAGCTTCAAAAACACTCCAGTCAGTGCATTCAAAACAGGCTTGTAAGACCTGCTCTGTGTCGTTGGTCCATCTCTTAACAGTCCTTAATACTGACTTAGTAGTATTAAGTTTTTGCCTGTAAGTTGGTTTAAGATGAACCAGGCAGTGATCAGAGAGTCCTAGAGCTGCTCTGGCGACGGAGCGATATGCATCTTTTATTGTTGTGTAGCAATGGTCCAAAATGTTTTTGTCTGGTGGGGCATGTATTGTGCTGTTTGAATTTAGGCAGCTCATGTGTGAGTTTTGCCTGATTAAAGTCCCCAAGAATGATAAAAACAGAGTCCGAGTGTTTTTGTCCTGTCTCTGTGGTTAGATTAGCCAGCAGCATAAGAGCAGTACTCCCGTGTGCTTGCGGTAGGATATAAACACCGATCAGAATGAACGAGGAAAACTCTTGCGGCGAGTAGAACGGCTTACAGTTAATGAAAAGCACTTCCACGTCAGGACAGCACATCTTCTTTAACACAGTTACATCTGTACACCACCTTCTGTTGACTTCATGAGATTAAAAGAATAAAAGATTTAATTTTACTTTTGTTGTTTCTCATTTCTGAGGCAGAGGACTGAAGTGTTCACTCAATTTTATTTAACCTTTACATATTTAATTAATTTGGTGTTCCTTTTCCTTACATTTATAAATTTGTTTACTTTATTTTCCTTCCCCAACCCTAGACAAAAAGGGCAAAAGCTGATCAAAGCTATACATGAGTTCTGTGCAGTGATGCCACAGGTTTTACTTTTACAAAAATAATCTCAGATTGCCAAAAAGACAGTGGAAAAGTGTGCTGGGATCTGGTGAATCCACATTTCAAAAACAGACATGAGTTTTGCATTTGTTGTTGTTCAGGAGCAGCAGCTAGAGCAGAGCAAAATATATATTCTATATAATAAATGCAATTCAGAAACTAGAACAGGACAGTCATAAAATCAAGGCATTATCGCAAGAGCACCCTTATATAGTAAACATGCATTTGCTTAGTTTGCATTTCATTTTCATGAGTGGGCAGAAGAGAAAACAAAACACACACACACACACACACACACACGCACACAAGGAAGAAATGGGAAGGAATATAGTAATGGCATTAAATAGAATGAGAACTAAAGGAAGATGTTTGTAAACCATATCAGTGAATTTAATCTCATGAGCTGCACTGTAAGAATGAAGAGATGAACATCTGGGCGCTTTAAACAACCTGATCCAATTGAGAAAGATTCAAGAATGTGATAAATATGGAAGGTGTTAAAACACCACACGACTTTTACTGCCCCCCTTTTGTCATTGTTGTAGTTTTGTGAGTTTAGTGGGAGTAATACCATGAATAAAATGCAAATACGATTTATGTTGTTGTATAACATTCTATTTTCCATATAAGACTGCATCATGAGCTTCACCATCCAGATAATCATTCGAAAAGAGCCGTTATTTATAAATGCACAAGTGGAAATGGAAGACCGGAGTGGCTGCATTTCCATGAGTATTACCATGAATGTGTTTGTGGGCATGGAAATGGCTGTTCTGAGCAGGTCATGTGCACTGCCATTTTGCAAATGTCACAAGTTAGCATTACGGATCAGTGTCTTTTGCTGACCTGAGATTGTTTGTCTCACCGGGTCACTGATGTTTAGACCGCGATTGCTTTTCTCATTTACTCAGTAATGTATGTGTGTGTGCGTGTGTATGTGTATAGCAGCCCACACAGAGCTCATTTCAGACGTTCTTTTAGTGTTGAGGGTTCACAGAGCAGGGCGACAGACATTCAAGGCCTCTCTGGTATCTTTAATTGCTCATTTATTTTCTCTCATTGCTCTAAAATATTTTCTGCTATCTCTTGATTGCAAAGGTGCCTTTTAATAGGGCTGCGCCGAGGATTGCATTAAGGCACTGTGTTCTCTTCTTATCCGTTTGCAGCGTGAAAATAAGAGAAGGGCCATGCCGAGGGCTTGAGGTGGAGATAACACTTTTGTACGGTGACCTCCATTAGAGAGATAATTACTTGGGCCTGGAGTCAAGACATCGCAATGGCTTGGTTAGATGGTTTATTGACAAAAAGCAAGAGAAGAAATTCGTCCACAGAGGAAAGTGATACAAAATACCCCATGCCCAAAAGTGATAGAACGCATTAGTGTGCACTTAATCGTGTTACTTGTGCTTAAGTTGCACTTATAGTGGGCATTAGGCCTTTAGTGCTTAGCCCATAGCGCACTGTGAATGTATTGTCCAGTTAAATTGCTCATTTCATTAAGCCGGGGTGTTGGTTACCATTCACTCATAATGCTTCCTATGAATGAGCCCTGTGAACCTCTGTGGTAAGTTCTTAAACAAGTTGTTGTAGTTGTTGTTAAACAAGTCTTCACTTATGTAATACACATAAAATATTTAAATCCTCACCACAGCAAACATGCAAGAATAAGTTATTTCTGACTGCATTATCTTCACATGAAGTGTTTTATTTAAGTGTAATTAATTTAAGTGTAATTTAATGCATTGGTTTAATGAAACCGCATTATTGTTTAAATATGCCATAAAATGCATCGATAGCCTGTCTTATGTCTAACTTGTTCCCCTTCATATGGGAACTTCGACGTGTGTCTGAATCTCAGACAATGGGAGTTGCTAGACGACCAATCGTTCTGAAGATCAAGAAAACGGGCCAATGAAATGCCAATTGCATTGGCGGAGCTTCGCTCCACAGCTGAACCTGATGAGCTCGTTAGGGCTATATCAGTCAGCTGCGGAGGAGCTCCTTCAGAATTGTTGCTTCAGACCCGATCGAGACTGAAGAACCCTTCTGCTACAAGCTGACTTCAAAATTAGAAGAAAGCCCTACCTTCACCAGTGCGGGAGAAGACGCTAGAGCGGTGGTTGAGCTGGGTTTCCTGTCCCCTCTGCGTTTCGCTGGTGACATAAAAGAGCAGTTTTTTAAAAGAGCAGAATTCCCTAAGAGAGCACACGGTTGTGTAGCGCGTGTTTTTAAAGATGTCGTTCCGACCGTGCGTTTCTGGATGTGGTGGTTTCCTCGCTCCGGATGACAGGCACGAGTATTGTGTCACATGTCTGGGGGTCCAGCATGTTGATGCGGTGCTCGCGGACAGTTCTTGCCCGCACTGCGATGGCTTGACTGTTGCGCAACTGAGGTTGCGGCGAGCCCTTGCATTAGGGCGAGTCACCCCTGCTGCTCCCCGCCAATCGGTTAGCACACGGGCAGGCCTGAGGGTTACAGTGGGGGCTAATCCGTCGCCTCCGGGCCCGCGGACCCCTCGCTCCTCTTCAGTGCGCTCTGTTTCTGCTTCGAGTGAGGGCGCTGGTCCATCCTCCGGGCTGGCCGCGCTCTCATTAGATGACACCGGAGACGTGATGTCCATCACTGCATCAGAGGGCGGGTTGACATGCTCCGATGATGATCCAGACCACCTGCCACCCTCCGGGGTTGTCAGCGCGGTCTCGGATTTAGAATCGGACATGTTGGCCGCGTTACTCCGGGCTGCTTCGGCCGTAGGACTGGAGATGGCTTGTCCCCCAGAACCGCGGCCGAACCGCTTAGATGGGTGCTACGTGGGGAGAAAGAAGGCGAGACCTTCCAGACCCCCCGTCCCCTTCTTCCCGGAAATACACAGTGAGCTCACGCAGGCTTGGAGAGCACCTTTCTCTGCCCGGTCCTCGTGCGCTCCCGCTCTCACCACTCTTGACGGCGGAGCGGCCCGGGGATATGAGGCGATTCCCCAGATAGAGCGCGCTATTGCGGTCAATCTTTGCCCGCAAGGCCCCTCTGCTTGGAGAGGTCCACCCAAAATCCCCTCCAAAGCGTGCAGGTTATCTGAGTCTCTCACGGCCAGAGCCTACACTGCTGCGGGCCAGGCCGCGTCCGCTCTGCATGCTATGGCCACCTATCAACGCTACCAAGCCGAGAAGCTGGCCGAGATGCAGGAGAGTGGTTCTTCCCCAGGATTGATGCATGAGCTCCGCACGGCAACCGATTATGCTCTCATGACCACCAAATCGTCTGCTCGTGCCCTGGGTAAGACGATGGCCACATTAGTGGTCCAGGAGCGCCACCTCTGGCTGAACCTGGCCGAGATGAGAGACGTTGACAAGGCTCGCTTTCATAACGCTCCCATTTCCCAGGCAGGCCTGTTCGGCGACACCGTGGGGGAATTCACCCAGGAATTCTCCGCGGTGAAAGAGCAGTCCAAAGCGGTGGGCGAGATCATCCATCAGCGGGCTCGGAAAACTGCTCCTCCTGCTGCCCCATCCGCTGCGGCTGTTCCTCGCCGAGGGCGTCCACCTGCGGCTTCAACATCCACTCCGCTTCCGCTGCCCGCTCCACCGGCCAAGCGGCAACGCCGAGCGACTCGCGGGACTGTGACGCCTCCGCCCCAGGGCGCCGTTAAGTCCGGTAAACAGACCGCGAAGCGTCCCTGAGACGGGCCATCCGGAGAAGAGGGGACCTGCTCTTTCCTTGGTGGGGGGCCGAGGACTACAACATCTACAGTCAGTAACATCAAATTTGAAAACTCCGCTGCCGGCCTACGGGCTGGCGGCGACCAAATTTTCAATAAAAGAGCAGTTTCCTCTCTCTCCGGATGCGCAAACCCGAGCACTGTCAGTCTGGGACGCTCCGCCTTCCAGCTCGCAGGGCCGGGCCCATTCGCCACAGACCATCAGAGTGCAGCAGAACGGACTCCTTTCTCTCACTCCGGTCTCACCGCGGGATCCAGGGAGGAAGGTAAGAGATATTCTCTTATTTTCAGCTCTTCCTCGGGACGCACAGCTTCTCGGGGCGAGCACTCCCTTCCCGAGTTGCCCCTCCGCTGGCACGTCAACGATCACTCCAATGGTGCCATTAGCGCGCGCCCTCCCAAATTCACGGGCATTCACTCTACACGGGTCACTCCCGACAGCGCCCCTGTTTTGCGAGAGGAGATTGCTGCCCTCCTGGCGAAGGGTGCAATCGAGCGGGTCCCTCCAACCGAGATGAGGTCCGGGTTTTACAGCCCGTACTTCATCGTGCCCAAAAAGAGCGGGGGGTTAAGACCAATCCTAGATCTGCGCAGACTGAATCGCCATCTGCACAAGATGCCGTTCAGGATGCTCACGCAGAAATGCTTGCTTTGCAGCGTCCGTCCTCGGGATTGGTTTGCAGCTATAGACCTGAAGGACGCGTATTTTCATGTCTCCATCCTTCCACGGCACCGCCCATTCCTCCGGTTTGCGTTCGAGGGACGAGCATGGCAGTACAAAGTCGTCCCCTTCGGGCTCTCTCTGTCTCCGCGGGTTTTCACCAAGCTCACGGAGGGTGCCCTTATGCCGCTCCGGCTCTCGGGCATTCGCATCCTCAATTATCTCGACGATTGGCTTATTATAGCCTCGTCTCGGGATCAATTGATTATGCACAGGGACAAAGTGCTTCGGCACCTCGACCAGTTGGGGTTTCGGGTCAACCGAGAGAAGAGCAAACTTTGCCCCGCGCAGAGGATCTCTTACCTTGGGCTGGAGCTGGATTCGATCGCTATGGTAGCGCGCCTCTCAGAGGAGCGCGCCAGGTCAATGCTCTCTTGTCTGAAAGAGCTCGACAGGAATATAGTGGTTCCACTGAAATCTTTTCAGAGGCTCCTGGGGCATATGGCATCCCCTGCCGCTGTCACGCCGCTCGGGTTGCTCCATATGAGACCACTTCAGCGTTGGCTTCACGATCGAATCCCCAGACGGGCATGGCGCGCGGGTACGCATTGGGTGCACGTCACTCCGCTGTGTCGCCGCACCCTCAGTCCCTGTATGGATTTAGCTTTTCTACGGACCGGTGTGCCCCTAGGGCTAATATCCAGGAATGTTGTCGTATCGACGGATGCCTCCAGCACGGGCTGGGGGGCTGTGTGCAACGAGCATGCAGCTGCGGGTTCGTGGTCCGGACCCCGCCTGCATTGGCATATCAACTGCCTGGAGCTGTTGGCAGTGTTTCTAGCTATCCGCCGCTTTTTACCGGTGCTGGAGCAGAAACACGTGCTGGTCAGGACGGACAGCATGGCGACGGTAGCATATATCAACCGTATGGGGGGTATACGCTCCCGCCGCATGTCTCAGCTCGCTCGCCATCTGCTCCTTTGGAGTCATACGCGGCTGAAATCGCTGCGAGCCATTCACATTCCGGGCGAGCTCAACCGTGCAGCCGATGCGCTCTCACGGCAGCTAGTGCACCGAGGAGAATGGAGACTCCACCCCGATGCGATCCAGTTGATATGGGCGCGCTTCGGGGAAGCCCAGATAGATCTGTTTGCTTCCCCCGAGAATGCTTATTGCCAGCTGTTTTATTCCCTGACCGCCCTCCACACTGAAGGTTTACGTGGCTGCCATCTCCGCTCATCATGACGCGGTGGATGGCAACACGCTCGGGAAGCATAATCTAATCATCCGGTTCCTCAGAGGTGCGCGGCGTTTAAATCCACCCCGCCCCCCTCTCGTGCCCTCTTGGGATCTCTCTGTAGTCCTGGCAGGTATGCAGAGGGACCCGTTCGAGCCACTCGAGTCAGTATCACTTAGATTTCTGTCTATAAAGACAGCTCTGCTGACCGCATTGGCATCATTTAAGAGAGTCGGGGATCTGGAGGCATTTTCGGTCGGCGAATCGTGCCTTGAATTCGGGCCGGCCTACTCTCACGTTATCCTGAGACCCCGGCCCGGCTATGTGCCCAAGATTCCTACCACCCCATATAGAGATCAGGTGGTGAACCTGCAAGCGCTGCCCTCGGAGGAGGCAGGCTCAGCCCTTTCACTGCTTTGTCCCGTACGCGCTTTGCGCCTTTACGTGGAACGAACGCATAAGATCCTGTGAACAGCTCTTTATCTGTTATGGTGGTCGGCAGAAGGGAAGTGCCGTATCAAAACAGAGGTTGGCCCACTGGTTAGTTGATGCCATCGCGCTGGCTTATGAATGCCAAGGCGAGCCGCGCCCCCTAAATGTGAGAGCGCACTCTACTAGAAGTGTCGCTTCTTCCTGGGCGTTAGCACGCGGCGCCTCTCTCACAGATATCTGCAGAGCTGCGGGCTGCGCAACACCCAATACATTCGCGAGGTTTTATAACCTTCGAGTGGAGCCGGTTTTCTCCAGATTATTGGGTAACCCCGATCAATCTGGAGAAAATTAGACTCAGTGTCAACAAACGCTTGCTGCGCCAGGCTCCCTAACCCGGAGATACGTGCGCTTTCATTATTCTACTAGTAAGTTTCCCTTTTCAGGCGAACCCTAGAGAATTCCTCCGAGGCCCCCAGCACCTGACTCAGCGGAGGAGTCAAGTGCATGGCTCAGTGTGTTGTACTGGTATGCCCCCTTGTGGTCAACCCGCATCCTGAGGTTCGGTGCCAGCTATGAACAATCCCCTCTTTTGGTGATGCCATATGCATTTCTACCACAGTGTGTTCCCCCTTTCCAGGTGGTCCCGTGTCTTCCCTAACAGCTAACCAGCCTATCGTATGTAGTACTCCCCCTAATCAGGGTTAGTCCATATGTTTTATTGTCATCAAGCTCCCCCCTTATTGGGTAGCAGATGACCTCCGCAGCGTCCTCCCCCTTCGGGGACTGACGCTTTCCCAACGTACTGTCGTATTAAAAAAAAAATTCCTAGTCTATATTAGCTAGGTGAAGGCAATTTACGACTCCCGATAATAAATAATTATTCCCATGTTAATGGTAATTAAGGGCCTAGGGACGTTGGAAGGTTGCACTTTTGATGATGTCAGTGCGCTCACGCTATGCTTGGCAATCTGCACATCAGGAGCGTGACGGGCTTAGCTGCTGTGCCGTTTTCCATACAGTCTCCCATTGTCTGAGATTCAGACACACGTCGAAGTTCCCATATGAAGGGGAACGTCATGGTTACTTCCGTAACCCACGTTCCCCGAATAGGGAACGGAGACGTGTGTCTCCTCTGCCACAGCACCTGAGTCTCCAGCTGGGAGCTGAGTGATCGGCTCTTCAGCAGGCAATTCTGAAGGAGCTCCTCCGCAGCTGACTGATATAGCCCTAACGAGCTCATCAGGTTCAGCTGTGGAGCGAAGCTCCGCCAATGCAATTGGCATTTCATTGGCCCGTTTTCTTGATCTTCAGAACGATTGGTCGTCTAGCAACTCCCATTGTCTGAGATTCAGACACACGTCTCCGTTCCCTATTCGGGGAACGTGGGTTACGGAAGTAACCATGACGTTCTCTAATATCTACATAAAAGGTATGTTTACAAGCTCAATGTTTGGCCATAGATTGAAAAGCTCAACTTTTACCTTATTTGGAAGGGTCATGAATATTAATGAGCTCTGCTCACACTCTGATAAATTATATTCTACCTCACAAAAGGGACCAAGAAAGATGCATTTTGTCGGTTTAATATCTGAAAAACACTGGTAGGAATTAATAACTGTTGCCTCATTACTTTCAATAATCAAACATTCATACGTGTGTTACAAAAGCAGCAACGTCTTGCTCTCTCTCGGGAAACCAATACGATAAGTAACTGAAACTGCCATTCATCAAAATTCCACTAGGCATGGCTCCAAAATAGAGCACATTTCTTTTGCCCCAATGTTGAAATGGCCAACTTTACAGCAGAGAATGAGGTGTTACCAGCCTGGTACAAAAATAGTTTTTGGTGTATATAGCTCATAAACCTCATCCATTTCATTTAATATAAGTCTGCATAATTAAGGGCGTGGCCACTTGAGTGACAGCTAGGTCTCATTGTTTGCTGTCACAAATTCACATTCTACATATATATATATATAATATTTTTGCTTTTGTTTTATGTGATTTTACACAGTCACTTGCCTTTTGGTTTTTTACAACTATCAGATAATTGCTATGGCATGCTGTGCTCACAAACCATTTAGGTCTGGCCTCCATTTCCTCTGTTGATGAAGGAGAAATTGTCACTTGGGCTGGGCTTTACCCACATGATGACATGTAGGGAGGAAGAATGTCAATCAAAGTGTTTCTGCAGACTGTTTTAATCAAATGTGATTATAAAAAAATTTAATTTAAACCTTTTGATGATTAGAAGCTGGTTATATTCATATGTTGTCACACAACTGTGTTTAAATACATCATAAAATGTATTTTTGCATAATAGGTCCCTTTTAAAGCCTGTCCAGTATCAATGTGAAGGCTGGGAGAAATGAAGCCGATGGGCTTTGCCAGTCCATCGATCAGCTTCAGCTAGTTGGTTTGGTGTTTCACACATTGTCTCTTGTTAAGTTAGCATCATGGGTCGTTGGCCTGATTCAGCATGTAGAATCACCATTGACCATCAACTGAAGAAAGCATTCTAATAGGTTATTCTGCAATCTGAGTCTGACGTAGTGAACTGGCTAAAAAAAATAAGCAAGTAAAGTTAAGAAGGATCACAAAGACTCTGGCTGTAATTTTCTTACCTTTCTTACAATATGGTTCTTTAGATTATTAGATGTATTTTCAGCAATAAATCCCTCTGTGGTGAGTGACAATTACTGTGATAATGGTACTAAACACTGCTTTATGCTCATATACCATGTTTGTGATTACCATTTTTGAGTAGAACCAAAACAAAGTTGTTACATGCAAATTAGCTGCCCACGAACTTTCCAGAAGAAGGTGGAGTCTTGTGTCTCGGAT
Source organism: Danio albolineatus (assembly GCA_903798035.1). Taxonomy (NCBI): domain Eukaryota; kingdom Metazoa; phylum Chordata; class Actinopteri; order Cypriniformes; family Danionidae; genus Danio; species Danio albolineatus. Next base: position 510,755 of record CAIGQQ010008105.1, read on the forward strand.
ATTTTTCAAAAGCACATTTCAGATCTTCATCATCATGAAATTTTAATACTATTTATGCATTTTAAAGCCTGTCAGTTTAAACAACTGACAACTCCCTTTTGTGTCTTAATATGCATGAACTGTCAAATACACAAAACACTGTTTGAATGTAAACAGATGGGAAAGAAAACACATGGTTATACTGGATCTGTGTATTAAAAAGAGCAGCATGAACAGTGTGCTGTTCATAATTAAAAAGAAAAACTGAAGAAAAAAAAACTGCTCTTGACTTAATAATGTTAGTCGATTGATAGGAATACTTTTCTGACTTACTGTGATTCTAATACCACAGGTGTCATGTTTTCAGGCATTAATTCTGATTCTGATTTATGAGGATTATAAATAAAGAGAAGAGTAGAGTTTTATCTTTAATGCAACATATTTACAAGCTGTATGGACAATGTAAAAAAAGGGAATTACTAGGTCCCCTTTATCTTCATCACTTCCACCTTGAGCAAGTTTAAGGAACATAGACTTGGTCGGCATAGCCAGGAATGCACACAACAAACGTCACTGCCATTTGTGCTATGGGGGAAAACCGACTATTAGATTGAATGTACGGAGACCTTGTTAGAAACTTTATCTTCACAAAACAACAACAACAAAAAACAAAACAAAAACAAACAAAAAACATTTATTTTTGCTTGATTTAATATCAAAATATTGCTGTGTTTTCCATCCACTGTATTATAAGTTAAAAATAAATAATAAATAAAAATAACTGATAAATCCCAACCTTGTTTTATATACTGCCAAATAAACATACAGAAGCCGGTAAGTTGACTTTATATTGAAAAAACACAATTTTGTCCCACATTTTCCTTAGTCTTTTGGTTTAATTATTGTTTTAAGGAAAAGTGGATGAGTTCTTGCCTTTTGAGTCCTTTATTATTATTATTATTATTTTTTTTTTTTTGTGATGTAATCTGTTTGACCTATTTGGCAGTCTGTCTAAAATGTGGAGAAGGCAGTTTCCTCAATTTAAATGACATGTAAAATAAGAACATTATAATAAAATATGTTGTAATTGTGTTTTCTGGAAGGGTCCAAAGAACATTTATGATTAGACAGGAAGAATACACATATTTTTAATAAGTTATGTGTAGTTTGAGATTGTTTTAGTGTTGGTTATGTCCCCAACTGTCCCACAAAAAGGAAATGTCCTACATTTAGTTTGTTTGGTGATGGTCATTCTAGAAGTCGATGTACTATAAAAAAAAGTTTTCTCTGTTAGATTATGCTTCAACTTATTTGCCAGTTTAAGGATTATTAGGTGGATTATTATGTGGTAGGGGTATTATTTGGAGAAGAGTTGGCTTGGATTAAGCATTCAGGTAGCGATTTAAATGAAGGTATGCCTAATCTGTCCTTTTTTTGTTTAATATTTGGTGGTAAAAGCACAATTTTCTCTTCAACTCCAGGATTCATTTACAATGGAGTGGGGATAATTGTTTTCCCCCCACGTCGATTCAGCCCCCAGGCCATACCATCAACTATTACATGGCACAGACCAAGTGTTAATTAACTGTAGATACTGTCGCCTTTTTTGGTTTGGAGATATTTAAGTTTGCTATATACATTTTTGCATTAACACTCTCAGCACTATTCACCAGCCTTTTTTGTTTGCATATCTGAACCCATACAGAGCTTTTTTGGTGATATACTGATGAGCCAGTGCTCCATTGAATCACACTGTTCAAATAAAAATGTAAGTTTTGCCTGCAGGTTCAGAGCAAGGGATTCAAATAGCCTGAAGAGTTAAGCAAAAAAAGGTTTTGTCATTGACTGTGACCTAGAAGCTCTTTGATGGAGACAAATGGTGCAATGAACGTTTATCACGTCAATGGGATCTTTTATGTGCCCGAGATTTTTATTAAAAATAAGTGATTTCAACCTTGAGCTGAATGAAGATTCTATTTTGACTGTTATGGAAACATTTAGCCACGCTTCAATTGTCTTGTCATCATTTACATCACGATCAACAGTTCTGCAACTAATAAAGTTTATTCAGTGCACTTTGTTTCCAAGGAGACAAAGCTCTCAGTGAAAAAGCTAGAGACTGAGACTAAAAATATTGTGAAGAAATTCAAGGTAACTGTCACTGGGGAGAAGATTTTATGCATCATTTCCAATCAAATTGCAGCATTGTTGCTGTGAATAATGTAAAACGCTTGGAAATTTTCATTGTGTGTGTTTATATTAATGCTTTGTTCTGACGTTAGCCTGAGCAAGACAAACAGGTCAAAGTGTTTAAAATATCATTTCCATCACAGTAGGTTATTAAACAATTAATCAGTTCTGATGTGGTGGAAATGTCACTGATGGCAACGTTTATGATGTTCAGTGACAGAGGCTCCCTAGTTCAGTTGTCAGGGAGTTGGCCATTTTAAATGCCGCCTCAATCACATTTTTTTCCACCCCAGTTCACTGAAACGTTCACTCCCTAAAACATCCCACAATAAAGAATGAAATCTGAGGAGCATTGATGTTTCCTTAATGAACGTTTTAAAAACACAACTCACCACATTCAGTAAAAAAAGATTTGAAAATCACACAGATAATCCATATGATGTTTTTTTAGCCAATTTGTGGCTGAAATATTGCATGTATAAGCAGCAATCAGATTTTATGCACTTATTATGCACTTTCAGTAACATTCATTCATTCATTCATTCATTCGTTTTCTTGTCGGCTTAGTCCCTTTATTAATCCATGGTCGCCACAGCGGAATGAACCGCCAACTTATCCAGCATTTGTTTTACGCAGCGGATGCCCTTCCAACTGCAACCCATCTCTGGGAAACATTCATACATTCTCATTCACGCACATACACTACGGACAATTTAGCTTACCCAATTCACCTGTACCGCATATCTTTGGACTGTGGGGGAAACCGGAGCACCCAGAGAAAACCCACGCAACCACGAGGAGAACATGCAAACTCCACACAAAAATGCCAACTGACCCAGCCGAGGCTCGAACCAGCGACCTTCTTGCTGTGAGGCGAACGTGCTACTCACTATGCCACCATGGTGCCACTTTCAGTAACATTTTAAATATAAATTTGAAACAAATGTTTTTTTTATTCATAAATACCAGTAGTGACGATGTACATTGAGTGTTCCAGTGTTCCAGTGGTGTAGACAGTCTGGAGTCTTTGTCCTTACCAGAATATATGCAAACAATGCATTGATTCACAATCTAGAGAGCTGACTGAGATACAAATTTTGATGCATACAGTATGATGTTTTTATGTTGTAAAACATACTGGTAAAAGCTGGAAACCACCATAGATATTTACATTAGATGTTGCGGAGCCAGTTGTTGTCTTTTGGAAGGAATGCGTCAATAGAGCCACCATTTTAGTACAGCGTTCCTTTGAAACGAATGCAGGACCAAGGTGCAGTGGAGGACTGTGGCCATCCAGAGCCAGAGATACACACATATACTATACTACATACTACATATACTATATATTCTACATATATATTCTCTATTTCCACCTGGGGATCCCCATCCCGAGGCCCCCAGAGACTATGCAGTGCCACGGATGTGATCCAAGACCCGTGACGAGATAATCCCAAGGTTCCATAATCCTGGACCACACTGTATTCTGAGCAGCTGTTTGGTGCATGGTGGAGTAGACAACAAGAGATTGATGACCTGTGACCCTCCAAGGACAGACGAGCCTCGAGTTCTCCAGCCTCCAGCGCCTAGACTGCAGCCCTACACAAGACATCTGGCCATACGAGAAATGGTCGTGCCCAACTGAGCCTGGTTTCTCTCAAGGTTTTTTAATTCTTCACTTTCGCCAATTGGTGAAGTTTTTTCCTCGCCACTGTCACCACTGGCTTGCATGGTTCAGGACTTGTAGAGCTGCGCATCGATGGATTTGCTCTTGATTGTTTGGACTCTCAGTAGTGAATATTAAACCACACCAAACTGAACTGAACTGAACTCCAACACTGAAAACTGGACTGACACTGTTTCAATTTACTATAACCTTCTATGTGAAGCTGCTTTGGCACAATCTACATTGTAAAAGCACTATACAAATAAAGGTGAATTGAATTGAATTGAATATACACACATATCTATAATTGGGAGTTTTTCAGCTGGTCAGTATGCAAATATTTTTTAAATTACGAAAATTATTATTTTATATCACTTTTCTACATAGATGGATAGTCCGCATGAGCATTGCTGACAAAAAGCATGTGTTTAAGTGTATAGAAAAGTATTATCCTCCCTCCCTGTTTAATTTGATCTAATCCATGTCGTGAAACACCCCTCCCCCCCCCCCCCCTCCTGCTTTCACTTGTCATTCATAGAGGGAGCGATTTGTTTGTGACTGAATCTCCGTTAACGACTTGTTTTCTTAGCCGACAATAATACAAGTTTTTGGCACCGCAGCATCTTTTTGTCATATTTCATTTAAATTGCTTATTTTGTTCAACAAAACATACATAAGCCGAATATTTTGTGTGAGTTGATGCTGCTTTGCCTCATGGTCAGTGTAATTAGAGACTGTATTATCATCAATAGCGTGACTTGTTTAGCACAAAAGTTAGTAATATACAAAAACGTAAAAAACTAAATGTTACCTATGAAATGTTCTGCCTTTATGCTTTGTTTTCTTTGTTTACTCGTTACCACATCCGGATGCAGTGCTAAAGTCCAGCATCTTCTCATTGGCACACTGTCTTTATTAGTGCGGTTAAATGACATTTGTCCTCTGAGCACTATACAAATGTGGTGGTACTACTGACGCATGCTCAAGGTCTGTATGCGATATCTAGTGTATATATCTATGGGAAACCACTCCCACACCACTATTCAAATGGAGCATAAGGCAGAGATGGACAGTTCTGGGAGACCACAATAGAGACAAAAAGATAGAGAACCCAAAGTGGTGCCAGAGGAAGGAAAATGCCTACAGAGTCAAAGAGATGAGAAGCAGCAGGAGTAGTGGAGCTGGTTGGCCAAAAGGCCATGGTGAAGATTAGGTCAAAAGCCAAGGTAGAGTCAATGGGACGAATGGCTAAGGTTGAATATACAGGCATAAGACGGAAACAGGTCATCCTCCAAACCTGGGATGTACTGCAGTGAACCTGAGATACAGTACTTTAATGTCCTGAGAGTGAGTCAAGGTATCTACAGGGACCAGTGGAAACAGGGTTAATGGACTGACTGACAGAAAAAGGCTTGGCAGGACCGTCCTTCAGGCTGGTGACGAGGAACTGGTTGATTAAAGAGAGTTAGGGGGAGCCATTGGAGACCTACAAAATAAAGAAGATGGAGAATTGTGTAGGGCCAGCAAGAATAGGTGAAGTTAAAAGTCTTCCTGATTAACATAACCAAAAATTAATTGGTGGGAGAATGCACCCATGGTTGCATCCCAATCAAATTCTCTATGAGAAATCCCACAGCAATATTTTAATAGTTCATGCACTTGGTCAGACACGCCTGAAAGCTCTGGCTCTAGGGTGTTGATTGACAAGCGCTCCACATTGGAATTGGGGCCAGAGATGTCCACAGTAGAGCAGAAGCAGAAATATAATCATTTTTCTCTAAAACCCACTTCACAAATGTGGTGAAGCTCCCTCAAGTAACTGGCTCCAGTGAAAATTACAGGATTTTTATATTTGGGGTTCCAGGGAATCTAACAGTCTGAAAACCCCAGAACTAATGTGCCTGTATTGTTACAGTTGGTGTTAATTAGAATATTTAACCACACATTATTGACATTTTGCTGAAGTTATATTACAATATCAGCACTTATAATTCCTTGTGAATGTATTTTTACCTTATAATGCAATTTGTTTCAGTTACATTCCATTTCCCCCCTAAACAAATAATTGTGTCATTTTTGATTTTCAGACTAAAACCACAGACTTTATTTGAAAAGGGAGTTTACAGCTGGCACAGTGTTCCCATAAGAATGTAAGGGAGTGACACAGTGCATGCCGAGACGGCTCCAGTACATGGCCTGATCCTGGTGTGCAGTAGCATTTCAGTGGTTCAGTGTGGGGTCTGGTGGACTCTGCTGACTTGGGGGTCAGTGACCAGCCAACCACAGTCTTGGCCGGTCGTCATGGAAACAAGAGGCCGAGAAGGCAGACAGCTGAGGGGAGTCTGGAAAGGTATGTAGATGACTCACCTCGCTGTTTGTGTTCATGTGTGTAGGAGTATTCTTCGGTGGCTTGCAATTGACTTCTCCACTGAAGATTTGCCTGGGTTTCCTTTTGTTTGGTCGAAACGCCTGTTGATGTCTCCGAGGCCATGCTCAAATAAGGTTGTGTATCAAATATGCACAAATTAGATTTTCATTTAGCCAGTCTCTCCCACGATACACGTCATAAGAAGATCCACATGAGACAAACAAAAGGTAAACAGGAATATAATGAGCACTTTTGTTCATAAACAGAATTGCTGCGCCAATGCGTTTCAATTTCAATGTGCTGAAGGAAATAGCCGAGGCTCTATTTCATTAGTGTGTCAATGCTGATGGAATCTAATGTAATTCCTTCTTGTGTCTGCTTATTGCACTGTAATGTTTGTCTCTGGTGTCTCCGGAACAGAGCCAGGCATTAGACAATGGTCAGCAAAACTAGCTATTGTTATAGCTTCACCCAATATGACACTTGTTGCCTCGTTCATGCAGAGTTTTTGTTTTTCTTATAGCAAATCATTGTTTTGTCCTTTCTCATCATTTTCTCTGCTTGTTAAACTTGGCTCTTTTTAGGGACTTACCAGTCGAAACTGATGTAGTTCCTCCAAAGGCTTACAGGAAATTCACTCATCATGCATAGAAATCATGCTTTGTTTTTAGCTACATAATAAAAAATGAAGACCAGCACTTGGCAAGCATTTGTTTGTGCTTGAATTTTTCCGTAACAAGGCCAGACCACTTTTTCTCTCTTATTATCTTGTTGCTTTCCCTGTCCTTGTCAGTGAATGACTGTGTGTGGTGTGTATGTGTGCGAGTGAAAATCTAATGGAGACATACCGTATCTCAAAATAGACCGATTGTATGGCTGAGCGTTACCTTGGAAACATGCATCTGGAAATAAAATGTAAACAGTTCTTCAGATGATTGCCGTACAGTAATTCTTACAAACAACAGAAGTGAAATCAAGTTATAGCAAAGGCATGCACGTTTCTCTCTAATAGCTTAGCATAATGGAATATAATAATTTAGTTGAAATAAGTGCATGCAGTAGATTTTAATATCAGCATGTTCTAATGTTACAATTTTTATGATCAAAATTGGTCCCACTTTATATTAAGTGGCCTTAACTACTATGTACTTACATCTTAATATAAATACAATGTACTTACTGTGTTCATTATGTATTACAGAATACTTCTGCTGCACTTCTGATGGGATACGGGTAGAGTTAGGGACAGGTTTGGTGGTATTGGCATGTTTAAGACTGGGTTAAGGTGTAAGGGATGGCTAACAATGTAATTTTAAATATAATTACAGAAATTAATTACAGATGTAATTACATGCATATACTTAATCAATCTTAAGTACAATGTAAAAACATATATTTACATAATAAGTACATTGTAACTAATTATTATTTACAGTTTAGGTACATAGTAGTTAAGGCCACTTAATATAAAGTGGGACCTCAAAATTTTATGTTTGCTTGTGCTGAAAACTGCAGTTATGAAAATCTGCACATGGATGAGCAGGGTACAATACACCTCAAAAAATGCAGCATGCTACTCCAGAGGTCACAAAAACTGTGAAAGTGCAATGTGCAAAATGTTTTAGAGCAGAAAGCTCTTCCTCCTATACTAAATACTAATAAAGTTACCCACAGACATTTGAGTATGCATGAGGCACAAAATACACATACACAAACTTCAGAATAATAATCATAAAATCCATATGTACATGCATATTTCACAAAAGACAACTCAAAGCCAATTATACATTAATCCATTTACATTCTCTTTGCAGTAATTTGCTTGTGCTGAAAATAAATAAAAAAGATACACATGTCCACCAGTGCTGCATTTATTTGATCAAAATTACAAATTAGAATATTGTTGAACAGGATTACATATTTTAGCAGTGGTTACTCTATTTTTCAATGTCACATGATTCAGAAATCATTTAGACACAGACTAATTACAAGTATTAAAATATTTTTGTATTGTTATCAGTACTTTCTTTTTTCTTTCTCTCTTCTTTTAGGATTTTTTTAAAAACAAACAAAAACTTAAGAGAATACGATTTTTGTAACAATGTTAAAACATTTAATGTCACTTTTCAATCCCATGAAGTTTATTGAATCATATACAGCTAAATTTAAATAGATGTTGACAGACAAATAATGTCAACAGAGACAGACAGACAGACAGACAGATAGACAGATAGACAGAAAGATAGATAGATAGATAGATAGATAGATAGATAGATAGATAGATAGATAGATGGATAGATGGATAGATGGATAGATGGATAGATAGATAGATAGATAGATAGATAGATAGATAGATAGATAGACTCCATTAATTCATATTTTGACAATTTGTGTTTCATATAATAAACGTAATATAATATACATTTGTGTGGAAATTAAGATGAACTTGAATGCTGTGCTTAGTTTCCCTATTGCATTTTAAAATAAAAATTAATATGATGTTATTTACCATATTGTGTTACTGAAAAAATGAATCACGACAAAAGCTGATTATTAAACCTCAAAAATAATCTAGTTTCTACCCTCAAAATCTAAGCATCATATGATGCTCATGCTTGCAGATGTTGGTCACTGAGCAGCAGTCATAGTCCCCATAGAACTAATACACCACCGCATGTGAAGTCACTGACAGATGGGAAGACACAGCTGTTATTCATGAAGGCCAGAGGGTTAAACCCAGAATCTTCCCAGCTCAGACCCAAACATGTCAGATCTCATATCCCCATGCTTCTTTAGACCATCCTGCTGTAGCCCTGCTACAGTACTAACATAGAAAAGGTTATTCTCTCAAGGCAATTGTGCTTTTTAAAAAAACATTTTCCTATTTTAGACTCAAAGTTTCAACATTAGCTTGTAATATAATTTGCAATAATACATTGAGAACACTCTGTGATATTCAAGGTTGAATATCCCTGATCTGTCTGCTTTCATTTTTAGCCACGAGCTCCAGGAATATCTAAAAGGCCTTTGTTAACAGAGAGATTGTATCTTGACTTTAAAAGTCGGAGAGTGCTGTCTCTGATTATCTTTCGTGAAATATGATTTCACCCACAAACAAACGGCCCCACTCTCAGATAAGCTCTAGCATGAGCAGAACTAATTTAAGCAGCATGGCACGTTAATTAACAACGATAAGAATAGTTCCTGTGATTATGCGGATGGTCATCATTTTCAGCCTAAAATCCTGTGCGTCACAAATCGCCATGGAGACAGTCAACTGCACAACCTCGGTGTGAACGTCCATCTCTCGTGATCAGAATTGTTGAGCTGAACTTACAGCCGAAGAAATAAGAAAGCTCTTATCAGTGCCGGATATAAGCTACAGCTCCAAGCCGATGTGAGCGTCTGCAGAACGTCTTCTGTTGTAGATCCCTCCAGCTAACACTATCCAGACACAGGCGTGTTTGGCATGCTTCACTTGATAGCTAACTGGCTAACACACTTATGCTACATCTCTCTTCAAGCACAGAGATTGACATGCAGTGTTTTTAGAAAGTTTGTAAATCATTAACCTACTCTGGCACTGTTTAATAGAAGAGCTTCTGTTAAAGCTACATGTGTTTCCGCCAAAAACAAAGCATAATTCATGGCTGTTACAGTCAGATATTAGCCTGAGGATTCGGCAGATGCTTTTTGTCCACAGTAGTGCATTTGTTTGCCTAGCGTGAAAAAGACCGTAGGGAAGACAAGATTTTAAAGTCTCTGTTTTCAAAAATAAAATTGGTGCCATGATACGGTAATACTATCACATAAGGCCATGCTTTAGCTACCATGTGAGTGTTGACTTGCCTATTCAAATAATTGTATCTCCTAAATCCATAAATGTTTCAAAAATAATTATTAATTATTTGAGTCCCAGACCTACAATACATCACTAAAGGATAAAACTCCCCTGATATTTTATTTATAGTTACACAACGTAGAAACGAAAGGTTATTGCATTACCATTTGGAACCTGCAAGTGTTCAGTCTGACTAATATTTTATCATTATATCATCATCAAAGCACAGAACATATACAGCATCTGCCATACATGTGTAGTCTCAACCAAATCCCCAAATCTATCCTTTACAAAATCATTTCGATCAATATTTAATTATTTGAAATAATTCTAGAGGTAAAAGCAGCATTATGTGATCTACAGTATGCGTCCTATGATAAGCCATAAATATTCTAGTGAAAGTGTTTGATGATAGTGGGGTAAAATAAATATTTGGAAGGTGGACGGTGTGCAATAAAATTGTTTAATGTGCAGGTTGTTCCAGTTAGTTTTGATCACAGTTGTAAATAAACGTGATTACTTTAAACATTAGTTATAAAAGTGACACTTGCTGAAGCCTTCATTTGGCATGTGACCCCCATGAGGTGACCTGCTTACTGTATATATACTATTACACCACCACCACCACCAGCCTGAACCGTTGATACAAGGCAGGATACATCAATGCTTCCATGTTGTTGACACCAAATTTCAGACCCTACCGTCCAAATGTTGCAGCAGAAATCGACTTACTATACCAGGCAACGTTTTTCCAGTCTTCTGTTGTCCAGTTTTGGTCAGCCTGTGCAAATTGTAGCCTCAGTTTCCTGTTCTTAGCTGACTGGAATGACACCCAGTGTGTTCTTCTGCTGCTGTAGCCCATCCACCCCAAGGTTCGACGTGTTGTGCGTTCAGAGATGCTCTTCAGCATACCTTGGTTGTAGTAAGTGGTTAATTGAGTTACTGTCTTTCTATTAACTCAAACCAGTCTGACCATTCTCCGTTTGCACCTACAAAACTGCCGCTCACTGGATATATATATATATATTTTGGACCATTTTCTGTAAACCCTTGAGATGGTTGTGCATCAAAAAATTCCAGTAGATCAGCAGTTTCTGAAATACTCAGATAAGCCTTGCTCTGATGCTTGGTTTGAACAACAGCAGTCTCGACCATGTCTGCATGCCAAAATGCATAGAATTGCTACCATGTGATTGGCCGATTAGAAATTTTCGTTGCGTTGGAAATGAGCAGTTGGACAGGTGTACCTAATAAAGTGGACAGTGAGTGCATATATATATATATATATATATATATATATATATATATATATATATAAACTTTTCTGGGTACCGAACTGAGTCTTTCAGGAGCACAGCCAATTGCTCCCCCCACCTGCTCCTACAAACACCTTATAGGTCCTCAACAGATCTACAGTTGATATAGATTCTGGGGAAGGGAAGTGCTAAAAAAAATCCTATGTACATCAATATTACCTTTTTGTTGATTGAAATACCTTTATTTTATTATTTGGTAAAATATTACAGATTAGCAATAAAATGTGTCCACATCGAAATAAATTTGTCCTTGATCCTACAGCTATAAACAATATAATTACAGTGTACAATATAATTACAGTGCTTGAAATATATTAACTTTTAGCTGTTGAATTGTTTTGTGTGTGCAAGAAAATGTTGAGGTGAGAATGTGAATTCTCTGTTATGACATGCATTTCCTGTTCATAAGCTGATAATCATTACACACTTTCTCTGTCACCTCCCTCTGAGAGTTTTATATTACTGGCTTATGAAGTAAGGCGGCGTAGGTGTGTGTGCATGTGCGCAAGTCTCTATTTTATTACATATCAACACTCTTGAGTGCCGGGACAGTAGATTTTCCTGGCCTTTTTACAGTCAGCGGGGGTTACTTTTTCTCCAAAAGAGCCCTGTGTCAAAGCCAGCGGGGGTGCAGGATGCTGGGAGGTGTGCGCTTGAGCTCCTGCTTTTGTTCCCCGCCGCTGATTGATGCCGGCGGCCTTTACCATGCTCAGAAAGAGCAGCGTGAGACTAACCGGACCTCCACGGAGCGGAAGCTTGACTTGGCAGAAGACACAGTGAGAGGGAAAGCAGCAGCGACATTTACTGAGGACACCAGTACCAGCCAAAATCTCCATTTAAGACTGGTTTAGAAGCTGATCCCTGTCAAAATGTAACATTAGCTAGCTACTACTGTATTCAGAGGCCTGGTGTATAATGAGTAGAAAAGGACATCTTATATTTATAGTTGACATTATTATTAAGGAGCTTTAAAGCATAGAGAGTACTTCAAAGTAGCTTTAGAGGATTTCAGTAACTAACCAAAGATGCAAACTTCAAAAATGCAAGCAAATTCTAATTATAAAGTAGCTGTGTAAGACAACAGTATTATTATTGCACTGACTGGTAGCCATAGAATGACATTGCAGAGTGGACTTTTGCAACATGCTTGCTATTCAGTGGTTACTGTCTCCTCACACCAAGAAGGTTGCAGGATGGTGTTCCGGCTGGACTAGTTGACATTGCTGTTTGGAGTTTGCATGTTCTCCCTGTGCTTGTGTGGGTTTCCTCCAGGTGCTTCGGTTTCCCCCACAGTCTAAAGACATGTGCTAAAAGTGAATTGGGAAAACAAAACTGGCTGAAGTGTATGAGTAAGTGTGTGAATGTAAGAGTGCATGGGTGTTTCCCAGTACTGGTTTGCAACTGGAAAGGCATCCGCTGTGCAAAACATATGAAATAGTTGGCGGTTCATACTGCTGTGGTGACCTCTGATAAATAAGGGTAATGAATGAATGAATGAATGATTGATTGATTGAATGAATGAATGAATGAATTAATGAATGAATGAATGAATGAATGAATAGATGAATGAAATGAATGAATGGTCGGATCCAGCCTGCAGGGATGTCAAACTCAATTCCTGGAAGGCCGCAGCCCTGCACAATTTAGTTCCAACCCTAATTAAACACACCCGATCAAACTAATTGAGTCCTTCAGGCTTGCTTGAAACCTACCAGTAAGTGTGTTGAGGCAGGGCTGGAACAAAACTGTGCAGGGCTTTGGCCTTCCAGGAATTGAGTTTGACATCCCTGGCCTAGTAGATAAGTGTGTCATCACATAACACTGAGGTGCTCACTGTGACCCCAGTTTCATTCCAGCATTCCAGCAAATAAAATCAAATCAAATAAGGTATTAATTATACATTTTTTTCTATCTTTAACAGCTGCAATGTGGCAAACGTTTGGAAATGCTTTCATGTTCATGAAATGCTTTGAGGCAACTGTGCTAACCATTTAACCACTAAGCCACCTCCTGTATTTTGTTTGTTGTATGCAAATGCTAAAGAGACCCCTAAAAAATTATTAACACATAATGCTCGATACCTGTTTTTTTTTTTCCTTTTCTTCTATTTTTAACAGTTGCAAATGTTTGAATATATATATATGGGTGCCACGGTGGCCTAGTGGGTAGCATGTTCGCCTCACAGCAAGAAGGTCGCTGGTTCGATCCCCGGCTGGGTCAGTTGGCATTTCTGTGTGGAGTTTGCATGTTCTCCCCGTGGTTGCGTGGGTTTCCTCCGGGTGCTCCGGTTTCCCCCACAGTCCAAAGACATGCGGTACAGGTGAATTAGGTAAGCTAATTTGTCCGTGGTGTATGTGTGTGAATGAGAATGTATGGATGTGTTTCCCAGAGATGGGTTGTGGCTGGAAGGGCATCCGCTGCGTAAAACAAATGCTGGATAAGTTGGTGGTTCGTTCCGCTGGGGCAACCCCGGATTAATAAAGGGACTAAGCCGAAAAGAAAATGAATGAATGAATGAATATATATATATATAAACAAACAAACAATATACAAAAAAATGCTCAGTTTTTTATTTTCCTTTAACAGTTGCTATGTTTCAAATGTTTTATCAGCACTAGAAATGCATTCATGTTCATGGTCAAGATAGAAATTTGAACTAGTAACCTTTTTGCTTAGAGGCAACTGTACAAAGCACTTAGCCACTGTGCCCCTGGTTTTGTTTGATTTATGCAAGTGCTTAAAAAACAGCAAAAAAATTAAAATATAATGAAATAAAATAAAATAAGGTATTAATTATACCTTTTTTTCCATCTTTAACAGCTGCAATGTGGCAAACGTTTGGAACCGCTTTCATGTTCATGAAATGCTTTGAGGCAACTGTGCTAACCATTTAACCACTCAGCCACCTCCTGTATTTAGTTTGTTGTATGCAAATGCTAAAGAGACCACTAAAAGATTATTAACACATATTGCTTAATACCTGTTTATTCCTCTCTTTTTTTAACAGTTGCAAATGTTTAACAGCTCTGGAAATACATTCATTCGCTGAAGATTTGCAAACTATAGGTGTTTTGAGGTGTTTTTAATGCTGTAATTTTACAACACATTTTTTGTTCTTTAGGTTTTGTCTTAAAAGAGGTTATGACATGAAATGTTCATTGTACCATCAAAATGTCCTGTAAGTTTCATTGCTGAAAATATCCTACTCAATAAAAACAAAGCATTAATTAATTAAGCTATAAAAACAGCTGATCTGGATACAGTGTCAGGGGATGTCAAAATTGCACATACATTTGCATATACACCATCTCCAGAGCTAGACTTTAATGAAGATGTTACGCATAGGCTCCTCCAGCTGCCATTCAATCCTCAAATACTCTCACACTATCATCAAAACAACAGTAAAAATAACAGATTTTAATGGCTTATGCTGTTTACATAGTTAATACCATATACAGATGTGACTTTAGGTTCTGACATTCTCCATGCGGTACACGCTTGGGTCTGCTGACAAAACAAACTGAAGAGTGAAAGAACATTTGCTTTCACTTGTTGGTTTAAACAACTCATATATACCTCTGTACAGACTTCAGAAATCTCCAAGCTTTAGGAACAATGAATGGTTTCATTTTAATGGCATCAAAGACATAATTATTAACATCAGAGGATTGATTATTTTTCTTTGGAACATTTAACTGCAGAACTATTGTAAATGAGGTGTGGTGTAATGAGTGAGATTGCAAAGCATCCTTCACTGAAAGATGAAAAGTCCTCTGTATTGGAAAAGTCCTCTGTATTGCGTACCGCATGTTTATCACAAACGGTAAGTGAAGAAAAAAAAGCTTAGTGTCTCTTAATGGCGGTTTTACTGTGGACAATGTTGTCAAAATACTTACTTATGTGCAAAAATGAGGAGGTGTTGATACTCTTTTGTTTTACATTAGGCAATTAAAAACAGAAGCCTTTAACAGACATTAATGGTCCTGCCCTGTAAAATCAGATCATTTCTGAAAGAGTTGAAAATAATAATAGAAATTTGAAAATGATTATTTTCAGCACATACAAATTTATAATTTTTAGCCCTCTTGAATTATTAGCCCCCCCTTTATATTTTATCCACAATTTTTGTTTAATAAAAATACGTTTTTTTCCAACTAATTTCTAAACATAATAAAAAATTAATGCCAAAACTAATGCATTGCCATGATGACAGTACATAATATTTTACTAGATATTTTTTCAAAACACTAGTATTCAACTTAAAGTGCAATTAAAATGTTTATCTAGGTTAATTAGACAGGTTAGGGTAATTAGGCAAGTGAATGTATAACAGTGGTTTGTTCTGTAGACAAAAAAAAAAAAAAAAAACCTAATGGGGCTAATAATATTGCATTACCTGTCAACATTAGGATGTAAAAATAAGGGATATCCCTCTCACCCCCCAAAAATCAACAAATTATTAAATGTTTTTATATGGAGCTTTTTCATTGCAAATAAAAAGTTAAAACGGTCAATAATGTTTTTAAATATTACTATGATTATTATTTACTAAGGATAGAATAATAGTATACATTAGAAAAAGCTGCAAAGAAATTAGCGCACAGTTTAATAGATATTATAAAGAAATTGAATCAAGTTATCAAATCAATAAAAACGTGAAACTTTTCTTCACGATATAATTTAAACATTCTCATTAAAGAACAGCGAATGAATCTCTTATTGTAGATTTTTCATTTGATCACATTCAATAGCAGAGCTGTCGTTTTAAAAATGCACAGATCTATTGTGAAAGCATTCGGCTGCTTTTTATGCTCATTTAAGACAAAATTTGTCGTGTTTAATAGAAAACCCAGAAGACCGACATGTTTAGATGTTATTATTACTATTACACGCACCTAAAACCAGGAGTGTCTACTTCAAATCGCATGTACAGAATCCTTTGGGGAAACGGCATCTATTTATCACTATGGAGCACGTCAGACACGTCATGCACCATGTACATGAACTGACTGTTTTGAGCATTGCGTAGGAGGGGCCACTGTACCTGTAATGGAAAGGAAGGGAATCCTGCTGTTTTTATATTTATTTCAAAGTGTTTTCATGCCTAAATAAAATAAAAGCACAGAACAGACTCTAATTTAAAAGCAAGGGATGTCCCCTGGTTGTTCGGCTGTATGGGTTGCATACAGGGAGGATTGAGTCATTTATGTTTATTGCCACCCTTCATTGAAAGAAATTTTTTTTAGGAGAATTATGAGAAAATACCTTTATGGGATGATAGCGGGATAGAATTGTAAAATATGGGAGAATCCCAGGAAAAACGGCAGGGTTGACAGGTATGTAATATTTACCTTAAATTTTTTGCCGTTTTTAAACTGCTTTTATTGTAGCCAAAATAAAACAAATAAGACTTTCTCCAGCAGAAAATATCGGAAATATTATTAACATTCCCTTGCTCTGTTAAACATAATTTGGGAAATATTTAAAAAAGAAAAAAATTCACAGGATGGCTAATAATTCTGACTTCAACTGTTTATTAGGTTTTCATAAGAACATACCATAGCATAGTGTAATGTAACATAACATAACTTACTGTAACATATCAACATAAAATAAGGTAACATAATCACATAAATTAACAACAGAACATTTTATGTAATGACTCATTTTTATGTAAATACAGTGTGAACACTAAGTAAGCTAAGAATAACCAAAACTAAACAAACCAAGAAACTGAAGTACACTTAGTTTAAGTAAGCTGACAGTGACAAGGAACCCAAATTCATGTAACAGAAATAGAGAAAATTGGAAGAAACCAGACACAGTCAGGCGGACAGTTCTCCTACTGACTAAATGAAAGAACACAGCGTGATGTCAATCAAGATCTGTCACATCACCATTAGGTTGGAAGAGTGTATTGTAGTTTTGTCTGGCAGGCTGACATAGTCATTTAGCCAGAAGTAGGCAATTGGTTTATCACCATCCTTGTTAACGGATTAGTTCACCTAAAAATTAATTCCTCACCCTCATGTCAGTCAAATCCCCTGAGACCTTTGTTAATCTTCAGAAAACAAATAAAAATATTTTAGATTTAGACTGTCAGAAAGTTCAGAGAATAAGTTAAAAGTTCAGAAAAGCTAAATCTGTCAAAACATTCTCGGATTTAACATAAAATATCTTAATTTGTGTGTGTAAACAAAGGTCACAGGGGATTGAAAGGCCATGAGAGTGAGTATTTTGAAGTGAGAATAGACATTCTATTCTCTCAAATTCTCATTGAGTGAGAATAGAATTTTATATTGTTTGTGTGCAAACTAATCTTATAAATGGTCATGAATCCCACTTTTTTTTTTTTTGTGATGTTAACAGACACATATACTGTAGGTGCCACGTTGCTAAAACACCATTAGGACACATTCTGTATATTTCACTAACAAGTGACCTTTTAGGAATATGCTTCTCTCCCAATCAGTCCTGGCATGATGCTCTTTTCTCAAATCAGTGAACACCTTGTCTTTTAAAACCAACTCCAGGTCAGATTCACCATAACGAATGATAAAAAACAAGTATCTCACACTCTGTTCGTTTACTTTGCATTAAACTCACAAGGCTGAGGCAGGAAACAGTGGTCTTATCTCGTATGGATTTTCTTTGATGTGCTCAGCGATGTTATATTAAAATGCAATATTGACCTGTTCCCGCTGAACACAGTGAGACGTATTCAATGAATCCACCTCATTTAAACTGTCTGGAATGAAGAAAAATGACTCATGCCCTGTGAATTCACAAGGAGCCTCTTTCTATCGCCTATATTCTCCATCATTTTTATGTAATAACATAAAACGGGCCTTATTTCAAAGAAAATCTGCTCTATGAAAAGATGAGTGACCAAATTTAGCCAAGGGCGATTATTAATTATAAGAATAAGCCTATAAATCCTTCTCCTAAGATTGGTGGATTTGGTGGACTTTGATTTGTAATGCACTTTATCTTCAATTCAATTTCTCCAGTGTATAGACCCTGGGCTGTGTTCTGCTCCAGAAGCTTCAGGATGTCCCCCACACTGGGACCAGCAAAAGCCTCCCAATTTTCCAAGCCTCCTTGTGACCACTGTGCTATAGACATGCTGCCAACAAAATGTTCTTAGTCCACACACTACTGGCCAACAAGCCTGTGGGACTGAAAACCTCATTTTACAGACACAAAATCAGCTCTTTGAAAGGAAATGAAACGGACAGTAGATAAATAAGCTGAAATGATAAATAAGCAGCATGAATCAGAATCAAAATGAGCTTCTTTTTTTTGCCAAGTGCACAAACACATTATGAATTTGTTATGGTTTCAGGAGTTCTGTGAACATACAGTTGAAGGAAAAGTATTATATATATATGTATATATATATATATATATATATATATAAATATAAATATTCATTCATTTTCTTTTCAGCTTAGTCCCTTTATTAATCCGGGGTCACCACAGCGTAATGAACCGCCAACTTATCCAGCATTTGTTTCACGCAGTGGATGCCCTTCCAGCTGCAACCCATCTCTGGAAAACATCCATACACACTCATTCGCACTCATACACAACAGACGATTTAGCTTACCTAATTCACTTGTACCACATGTCTTTGGACTTGTGGGGAAAACCGGAGCACCCTGAGGAAACCCACGCAACCACGGGCAAACTCCACACAGAAATGCCAACTGACCCAGCCGAGGCTCGAACCAGCGACCTTCTTGTTGTGAGGCGAACGTGCTACTCACTACGCCACTGTGGCGCCCATATATATAT
>CAIGQQ010008105.1:547693-573647 GCA_903798035.1 Danio albolineatus
TATATATATACATTATATAAAAAACATTATATAAAAAAATCTTCTTTCCGTTAAACAGAAATTGCAGAAAGAAGTATGAAATAATTAAAAGTTAAGAGGAGGGCTAATAATTTTGACTTTAACTGTAAGTGTTGTAAATTAAATATTTACATTAGTTGATATTACCTTTGAAAACAATTGTACAGAATGCGTACTGGTCAGCAGCACCTTACTGGAGATCAACAATGCAATCTTTTAAAGACTCCCGGATTGCCCTCTTTCTCTAAACTGTCTATCAAAGCCTTTTGTCAGGTGACATATTGGACTGTGGGCTGAATTCTAATGGAACTCAATGCACTGATATATCAACACGTCAGTCTTTTCCTCTCCGCTCGTCACGGTTTGTTTTTCCCAGTCAAACCCTTGTCATTTAAACGCATAAAATCCCATAAATTTGTTTGTGGTTTCCTGTCTAGTCTTGTCATGCATAAGCAATCACCGGCTGGTGTCGTGGAACGTTTCCTCTGCATTTAGACAGAAACAGCCATGATGTTTACACTACAGATTCTGCAAAATTACATTGGGAATGTTTTGAACATCTTGTATTCTGATTCTGGTCATTATTTTTCTGTTTTACTGTTCCAAATAGAAATCTGATACATGGACATATATGCAAATTACATTTATAACATGCAAGTTCATATTTGGATCTATTATTATTTCTAAAATAGATGTCATACAGTATATAATGCAACGTTATATTTCAAGTAGTGCTGTCAAATGATTCATTGCCCTTAATCACATTTAATATACAGTATGTTTATAATGTTTTAGGTGTACTGTGAATATTTATGTATATATGTATAAACATACACACATACTGTACAAAAGATACAAAAATATACTAAATAAATATATTTACAAATATATTTTTTTATAGTTTGTATTATATATATATATAAACACATATTTTATACAATATAGCCATGCATATATTTATATAAATGAACAATAGACTGAATTTACATCGAATATAACTGTATTATAAATATTGCAAAATAGCCAATTTTATATATTTTTCCAACCATTTTAAGCGTGCACATGTATGTTCAAATATTAGATATATTTGGCTATGAACACATACTGTACAGTTGAAGTCAGCATTACTAGCCCCACTTTTTATCTTTTTAAAATATTTCTCAAATGATGTTTAACAGAGCAAGGAAATTTTCACAGTATGTCTGATAATATTTTTTTTCTTTCAGAAAAAGTCTCATTTGTTTTATTTCAGCTAGAACAAAAGCAGTTTTTAATTAAAAAAAAAAAACATTTTAAGTTCAAAATTATTAGCCCCTTTAAGCTATTATTTTTCTCAATAGTCTACAGAACAAACCATCGTTATACAATAACTTGACTAATTACCCTAACCTGCCTAGTTAACCTAATTAACCTGTTACCCAGCACACACTTTTGGAAATTTACACCTACCTAAATTTAAATAGTAACAGTTCCTGACTACAAACACAAACTATCACTGGAAAGAGGACACTTTGGGCTTTACAGTGCTAAAAGAGGAAGTGTCATGCTCAAAAATATAAAAAGTTATACATTATGAAATTATGAGGAAAAAAATGTATTGTGTTAAATTTTTTTTTCATATACAATACTAGAAAAAATATTATATGAAAGCCAAGTGTTTCATGAGTTGATATTTCAAGTTTGATTAAGATAGCATTCAAAATGAGATTTCTGTAAAAAAAAAAATCCTGGTTAAGCCCTTAAATATCACTTTAAGTTGTATAGAAGTCTTTTGAAAAATATCTAGTAAAATATTATTTACTGTCATCATGGCAAAGATAAAAGAAATCAGTTATTAGAAATGAGTTGTTAAAAGTATGTTTAGATATGGGTTGAAAAAAATATTCTCTCCATTAAACAGAAATTGAGGGAAAAAATAAACAGGGGGGCTAATAATTCTGACCTCAACTGTATACTATAGCTAAAATATGTGAACATACATGTAGACATTTGAAATTCAAAGGGTTGTACAAAACACATATGAAAATGGCTATTTTTGCAATACTTCAATACTCAAATACATTTATACTCACTATAAATATAATCTTAAAAATAGATATTTTAATTAATTAAGAATTAGTGTTGTATACATTTTATATATAAAAAAATGCAAATGTGAACTGTTATATGTAATTTGCAAATATTTCCATGTTCTGTATTTAGGACTCTAAAACAGGAAAATAATGAACATAATGCAACAGAATCGCATAAAACAATCATCAGGATATAAAATGTTACAAAATTTTCCGAAAGTGATCGCAAATATTTAATATATGTGAAATCCAAACATGAACTTATCTACCATATGTATAATTTTCACATATTGTTATTTACCAGCCTCTGGGGTTCATGCAAGTGTCTGATGTCATAAAACACTACGAAGGGCTCAGCTGGACGCACCCTGGTTTTATAGGGGAGATGTAAATGTGTTCTCCATGCCAGTTTGCTCGCGTAAAATATCATCCTTATATTCTATCCTCATAAAGCAGAGGGCAGTATTGATCAGCTCTGCATGCTTGTCAAACAGAGCCTCACTACAAGCAAGGCGCTGGAGTTTCGTAAAGCCTCTTTGAATTACAGCTCGCTCTGTAACAAATATCACCTTCTATTTCACTCTGACAGTGCATTCGGCCTTTGTTCTTGGCTTAAAGTCGTATTGACCTCCGGCCTTTGAGAAAAGAGCCCTTTTTCCCCTGTTGTCTGCCATTTTGAGATGCCTGTTAATTTCAGCACAGTGAATGTCTCAGTCAGCATGCGCTTCGGCTTATGTGTTACTGCAGACATATGAAAGTCTAATCAGTCTTGACATTTTCAGTTCTTTATCTGTCTTTTCTCTTCTGCATCTCCTCTGTCTGTCTGCTGCGACGGCGTGGAGGTAAATGAGTCCTCATTAAATCAATAGACTGTGTGTGTGTGTTTGTGTTTTGGCTGGGCTAAGTTATGTCTTCGCCGGGTGCCATTTAGTTTTGCTTCGGCTGGTTGAGAACGCAGTGTAAAAGAAGAGAACATAATTTGATGTATAGCCTCATAACTAATAAGCAAGTAAGCCCCGAGGTAGGATCTCACAGAAAAAGCAGAGCACATTGTAAATGGGTTTTGAGTTACCCGAGCTGTCAGGATTGAGAAAAGGTGACAAGAAAGTCCCTGATGAAGCTTAAAATATTACTTTAGTCGCTCTCCTGCAGTATATTATACTAGGTGGTGTTTTCATACAGTACCTTCCTTTCCTCTCTCTGGGAGATGTTAGTCACACAACATTAGCTTCCATCACTTCTCAAGAGAGTCTTGGCATTTCAGACTCTAAACTGCTGAAGCAACACAGTGATTTAAAAAAAGACACAGAAAGCAAAACAATTCTACATAGATGATTTATGCTAATTTATGAAACCCCCAAATTCTTTATAATGCTGCTGCAAAATAAAAAAAATATATAAAATCAGTCAATCAATCAATCAATCAATCAATCAGTCAATAAAATACATATATTTTATGTGAAGCTTAAAAGGATATAAATTGTATTTTATAGCAAAATAAATAAAGAGCAAAAAATACAATATATATATATATTATTTAAAGGGCACCTATTTTACCCCTTTTTCTAGATTTGATATGAGTCCCCAGTCCCCTTTTGTGTCCCCAGAATGTGTCTGTAAAGTTTCAGCTCAAAACACCCATCAGATTATTTATTATCTTTCAGTAGTTTGTGTATTATAGCTCTAAACAGCTTGTTGCTGTTTTTGTGTACTGGTCCTTTAAGGCTAGTCCTCCCTGCCCACCATTTCCATGTGCCTGTCAGCGTGCCTCAATCTTCGCCCTCGGCTGCGTCAGAGAGACAGACAGACGTAAAGGAAGCAGATCTCACGTAACATTTGTGAGCAATACTACAGTAAGTACTTTACCAATGATTATTTGATGCGCTTGTTGTGTAGTTGTAACAATGTCGTTACAAAGTTTACGCACACACACACACAGAGGCACAGCACAGACACACACACAGACAGACAGCACGCGCGTTTAGCTTTGAACTCTTTCTGCAAGCAAATTTGACATGATACAGGTTAATATCCACTGCTGTATGGAAATCTGTCATATTAATGTACAAAATAAACCTGATTTAACGTCAACAAACCAGGATTGAAGCATCTTTTTTCATAATTGTCCTGACACGCGGCTGTGGTGAAGTAAAGCTAAAGTAAATTGCTGTAATTCATTACAAACATGCACTGTTTTAAAATATTTTAAACTTGTAAAACTCACTCTTGATCACATTTGTTGATGATTGATGATCCTAGCGAACTGAACAGATCTTTTATTCCCGGCTGCTTTGCGCACGTCCTGTCTTGTTGATATGATTATATGCGTTACTACAGAGACGTGAATATGCAGCTGTCTATCAATTCGGGATGTAGCACTCCTACATCATGTTGCGGTCGGCCTCAAAACCGCTCCAACTGATCCACCGTTTTTATGCTGTTCAATTAAAAAAAGGACTGTGGAAAAAAAAAGGACCTACACATATGTCTGTCCAAACAGCTTAAAAAGTAGATTTTTCACCATAGGTCCCCTTTAAAGTCACAATTACACATTGCGTAGAATAGTCGTAGCTGTAGCTCTCATCCTTTGTCTGAGGAGTTTATCCTGCTCCCTCCGCGTCGAAAATGCTTTTTAGTAGGACAAAACATTACAGGAATAGCTTTGTCCCATCACCTATTGTCTCTCTGAATAAATTGTAATATTTCATAAGGTACTTTTGTATGTGTACATGTGGGTATGAACATTATAAGTGTGATTCAATTGTTTGCATCAAATGCCAAACTTTGCTGCAAAAAGAATCTACCTATGGGTACCAATAAAGTCAACTCAACTCAATTTTAATGATTTTTTTTTTCACCAACTAAAGACCACTAGAACAGTGCTATATATTTTGCTGACTAATGTACATATAGTATCACAAATGTTTTGAAGAAAATTCATAGACAAAAGCAATTTTAACAAGTGGTACAGACCGTGTCCTGTGTTGCCTTGCTAATGATGATACACCGTAGACTTGTAGTTTGGTTGGATAGAAAACAGGGAAACGCCAAAACCTTTTGATTTAGTGGCCAATTCATTTGTATGATCTCTTTTGTAGAATGCTTTGCTCATCCCCGCTGATGGGGTAGGATTAGACGTAGGGTTTGGGGGCATGTCGCCTTTTTTTAAAAAAATAGTTGTTTTTATACAAGTAAAATCACATGAATTCACAACCATTTTTGAACAATACGTAAAAAGTTGCTTCCTTGTGAGATCGAATTGTTTTATTAGACTACACAGAATAGTATTATAACAATACCCTAAATTGTATTTAGTGTGATAAAACAGTGCTGCTTCTTCCCCACTTGGTCATCACCTGAAAAAACGAAACTGGTTGATTGTGGCATAATAAAAGCTCTGCTGCTTGCATGAATTCCTTTCATTTCCACAGCTTTCAGCCGTACTCTATTTCATTCTACCATAACAAAAAGTCCCTCATCAATGAACAGGGTTTCTGCAGGAGTCCCATAAGATGGGATGCAATGAACATGACGACTCCCATGATTCCACACTCAGTCACATCTTTCACAGTCAAACTACAGCTTTGTTTGTTGTGAATATGCATCCTGTAAAAATTACATACTATGCCATTAACTAATTTGCCACTTTGTTTGGTGCATGGTGCTAGTACAGGTTGGATCCCTTTTTGCCTCCAGATCTACAGTACCTTTTCTTCAATCCACAACTCCACAATTGTACATTCCATAACTTACAGTAAGTCACCTTAATTTCTCATTCTGAGTCAGCAAATTTTGTTTTGATCACCTCTACATGTCTTGAAATATCGTATCACTGCTGCGTGGTTGGCATTAAAAAGCAGTGTAACAGCTATGACAAAAAAGACTTAAATGTACCGGGCATTGCATGCCTTTCTAGTTCATAAATACAAATTCCTCCTGTGAATTTGTCTAATTATAACTATCAAGGCCTTGCAACTAGTCATGATAAAACATGATAAAATATGCCAATTCATGATATACTGTATACCATATAAAAATGTGGTATTGTGGTATTCCATAAGATAAAAATTACTGCCTCCCCCCTCCACCTCCACTGTGGAAGGTTTTGAGGCAAAACATTTGTAAATGTTGTATATTATTATTATTATTATTATTATTATTATTATTATTATTATTATTATTATTATTATTATCATCATTATTATTATTATTATTTAATAAGTGCAGATCACTGCTTGTTGAAATAAGCTAGCTAAAAGATCAGTGCACCAAGCAACGTAACACAGGATTTTATGTATAATTGTTGTGTGGTAAATTTATGTTTTATTTGCAGTATGACAGGATTACCACAGGACATTTTTATAAGGGTAACATGATAGACATGTTACAAACATGCTAGCAACATGCTGAAACGTCAACAATAGGGTAATCCATGCTAGAATCATGCTTGGAAAATGTTATTTCATATTAGAAACCTGCTAAATTGTGTTAGAAAAGTACAGTACATCATTCTATGCTAATCATGCTGGAAAAATAATAACGGCATATTAACATGTTAGAAACAGTCTAGCATTACATTGCAGGTTGCTAGCATGTTTCTAACCTGATGCTATCAACATGTCAAGCAAACATCAGCATTTGTCTACTTTTTATCTGTCTTGTTACATCTTGAATAAATCAGCCATCCATTGCTCCTGTTTCCTTACAGACATCTGATTTTGACAGACAGAAGCAAAGAAATGTAGCAAATCATATGTTTATGTCAAAGAAGGAGTTCACCTTTTCCTTTTTCAATTTCACTTGAAGGTGTCACATTTAAGGTGTGGTCACAGTGAAAATATGAAGACTATAAGGTATTTTGTCTATTGTGTTTGCAGTATTGTAGTAACTTATTTGGTGAATGACCTACTTGAACCCATTGAACCCAGATTCACTGAATTCATTCATTGCCTTTTATTGCTCTAATGCAACACTCTCATTCGCAAGATTTTCTGGAACAACAGTAATTGGTAAAAACACCTCAATTGTACAACTCCAAATCACTTTTTTTATTGGAGACAGGTCGGGACTGCAGGCAAGCCAGTCAGGTACATGTATCCTCTTCCTCTGCAGCCAGGATTTTGTAATGTGTGCAGAATGTGGTTTTGTATTGTCTTGTTGAAATATGCATGGGCTTCCTTGGAAAAGAAGACAGCATATTATGCTCTAAAACCTTTATTTACACACCCTATACCAGGCATGTCCAAAGTCCGGCCCGCGGGCCAATCAAGGCCCGCAGTCAGATTTCATACGGCCCGCAGATTCCATCTCATAATGTGTTATTTATGGCTCGCTAGCTCTGTTAGAGTAAATAAACCAAGGGAGAGTAACCAATAGCATTAGAGATAACAAGTAAACCAAGGCCCGCCCCAAGACAAAAATCGAAACAGTTTGGCGCAAGCAGAGAAGAGCCAGCGAGCGAGCGGAGAGAACTGAACGCGCGCGCGGTGCTGGCATGACCTCAGTCGCGAGAGCGTACATCATGCGCACAGATGGTGTTGTGCGCTCGAGGCCCGTTTCCTCAAGGTGGATCAGTTCAGCGCGCGCGTGAAGATCTCGCGCTTAGGACTGTAATTTGCTCGCGATTCACTTTCTGCTTAAACATCACAGCTGCGCTCGATTAATTTTGCCATTGATTTGCCGCCATATATAATCTTCCTGTAGTTGTTATGCAAACTTTGGCTTCCTGAAAGACCTTTTAGAAGGCAAGAGCAAAATTCACTTTTTTTTTTACTTTAATGATAACAGACCACTTTGCATTACTTATAACTCCTGTTTAAAATGTTCATGAGGCAAAGATAGATATCAAACTCATAGAAATGTAAGGTATTCTATACAGTTTGTTCAATTTTATCTGACTCTCCAGATATGAAAGAAAGGCATAATTGTGTGTTTAGAGTTGTTCATGCCTGAGTGGCTTATATTTGGTTATATTGCCATTTGAAAAATAAATGTAATTGTGACAATGAAAATAGTTTTATAACAGTGTGTATTTTCATGAAACTTTTGTGGTGAAAAAAATGTCAGAAGGAACTATTGGCCCCCGGGCATCTTCACTTTATCAAATTTGGCCCTCTTTGCAAAAAGTTTGGACACCCCTGCCCTATACCATGACAGACCCTGGCTTTTGGACTTGTTGCTGGTAACAGTTTTAATGATCCTTTTCTATTTTTTTTGACATCACCATTATTTAACTAGTTTACTTGATTACTAGACGTAAACTGCTCATGCCAATGTGTTGCAGGTCTGAATGACAGGAAAAGACGGATATGTACATTTAAGTAATAAAATATGAAATATTTTCTGTTCATATTGTCTGCAATGAAAAACGACTCAAAGTACATTTGGAAATCACTTTATGTTGGAAGTTTATGTTTTCCATACTATCCCAGCTTTTTCTGATTTTGAGGTTGTATATCAAAACATGGCATGCTAAGACCTCTCATGTCAGGTTTGATATAAAAAGCCATGCTGTTGTGTTTCTCAACAATGCTGCAAATGTCAATATGTGCATATTTAGTTGTGTGCAGTTTCAGTGTGTCTTTAGAAATTTGGTAGATCTTTTTGAATAATTGTTTAAATATCATTTAATAAAAGCTTTACTTTGTTATCATTTATAGCATTGAGCAGCTCAAAGTCATTATTTATTTTAAAAAAGTAGCATTAATCTTGCCTTAGACCTTGTAAGTTATTATAAGACTGTTTGTTTATGGGTGAACTATCCCTTTAACTGAACAGCATCTTATTGTGTCTTACTTTATGTCTTGATTTTTTTCCCTCTCTTGTAGAGCAGAGGTAATCAAAATGAGACTGATGGCAATGAGTGGTGCAACCATTTGAGCTATATTTAGAAAATGTCATTCTTAATGCCTTAAGGGAGCTGAGGAGAGTCGATGTCGGGCAACCCATTCAGTGTGTGCTGTAATACTCCATAAAATCAGAGAGGCTACTAATTGATATCAAAGTCAGACCCTGTATTTCTCAACATCGTTGCATAAATGACTGCTAATTAAATTTTGAGAAAAAAAAATGTTAACTCGCATCAGTATCTTTGACAATAGACTACATTTTATAAAAACAGCACTGATCTTGACTGATACTTTCTGAGAATTTTACACTCTCACTTACAGCAAAATGAGCTCTCTTAGTACTGAATAATAAGAGTTCAGTACATGGAAATGACATCCTGTGACTACAAACACTATTGTTTCCTCATTCTCATGTAAATCATGTGAGCATAAAAGACTAATGAATTACAGGCCATTCAAAACAAAACATGGACTCTGACTTTAGTCACTGGATTGTTAATGTGTATACTCTAGGAGCGTTAGATTGGCCATGTTAACAATCATTAACATTTTCACCTTGTTTTAACACAGCTTATTATATTTCCTATATGTACATGTGGGACTCTTTTTGTAAAGGAGACTGGCATTATAGAGCTCTTGGGTAATGCAACACAGATTTGATGTCACAGGCATGGAACATCTCATTACAATGTGTGAGAAGTTAAAAAAATATGAGAAGGAGGCATTATAAGAATTATTTAGCCTTTATTTTCACATAATTCAAGAGCAATCTAGGTTGCTAATGCTTATTATTAGCCTTTATATAGACTTAAGATAGCTCACTGGCTACTTACGTGTCTTACTTCATCATTTAATCTGAAAACAACTGTCATTTGACAAGGAATTTACTCTTGTTAAAATATTTTTGGTAGCTGAAGTATGATTATTTTTTCTTGTGTATTCAGTGTACATCACGCTGTGTGAATGACAGTGACTGACACGAGGTGCAGAAGCAATAGAGCACAGCTCATTAATATTCAGTGTTGTGGAAAGTTACCTTTTGAAAGGAATGCATTACAATATTGACTTACTCCCCCAAAAAGTAGTTAGTTGTGTTGTGTTACCTTTTATGGTAAGCAATGTGATACGTTACTTTTGAATTACTTTTGCATTACTTTTTATTACCTGGCTGAGGCTTGATATCTTTCAGAACATTCTTTCTTTTTTAATAGAGGATCTCTGCAATTAACAACACACTGTATAACCTACACCTACATTTATCTTTAAAAAACACATAAGAAAAAAATGTTTTAGGATAGTGTCGTCTGAGAACTTCCTGACCCCAGAGCTATACATGCCGTATATACAGACTATTGAAAGTTTAAAGCAATGTGTTTGCTAAGTTTGTACTATTTGTCTTAAGTAAAATCACTGTCCATTGAGAGTAATTTCCCTTTTCCTTTACTTCAATGCGTTCAAAATATTGAACACATTCTCTCATTGACTTCGTGATTCATTGTGACTAATTTTAATTGAGCAATTAATTTTTTAAAAAGCCAATTAAACTTTAAAAGTAACTCTTTAAGTAATGTTTTACTTTAGGGGAGGCACGGTGGCACAGTGGGTAGCGCTGTCGCCTCACAGCAAGGGTTGCTGGTTTAAGCCTCGTCTGGGTCAGTTGGCATTTCTGTGTGGAGTTTGCATGTTCTCCATGTGTTGCCATGGGTGCTCTGCTTTCCCCCACAAGTCCAAAGACATGCTCTATGGGTGAATTGGGTAAGTTAAATTGTCTGCGAATGAGAGTGTATCGATTTTTCCCAGGGATGGGTTGCAGCTGGAATGGCATCCACTGCGTGAAACATATACTGGATAAGTTCCTTTTGCTGTGACGACCCCTGATTAATAAAGGGACTAAGCCAAAAAGAAAATGAATGAATGAATGAATGTGTTACTTGTTACTAAGAAAATTTATATTACCTAACTCAAGTTACTTGTAATGCGTGACCCCCAATCATTCTAATTCCAATTCTAAATGGGCATGTAAAACAGTTTCTGGATCTAAGCCAGATACCTTCTATACGTATGTAGAGTAGATATCAGAAAACAATTTTAACATATTTTATGAATTCTATCTGTCATTGCCACACAAGGAACTTGTGCTTACCATACTGTATAAAACATAAAATGTCAGTATTGTAATACATTTTACATGATGCTTTGGAGGTGACACAGTGGCTCAGTGGTTAGCACTGTCACCTCACAGCAAGAAGGTCAATGGTTTGAGTCCCGGGGGCTGTGTGGAGTTTTCATGTTCTCCCCGTGTTGGCATGGGTTTCCTCCGGGTGCTGGAAGGGCATCTGCTGTGTAAAACATATGCTGGATAAGTTCATTCCTCTACTGTAAGCCGAAGGAAAATGAATGGATGTAATGAATGTTCCTTTGCCGATGTAAAGTTTGTTTAACATTTGACAATAAGAAATGTATCTCTTACATATCTGACAGCAAGTAGGATCTCTCTCTCTCTCTCTCTCCCTCTCTCTCTCCCTCTCTCTCCCTCTCTCTCATTCTCTCTTTTTCTCTCTCTCTCAAGAACAGACATGATCTGTATGATCTCCATTGTCCATGAAGAAATCATAATGGCAAACTTTGATCATGAGGGCCTTTTATAACCTGTCACATACCCTTGACATCCATTGACCATCTACGTGCCATATACTGTCACAAAAAAAGGAAAAAAAAGAAAATTGATCAATCCCCACCTAAAATGTTTACGAGCAAGGATGTTGCAAAGAGTAGTCATATAAAGTTTTTTGAATATGATTTTTTTTTTTTGTGCTTGCTTGCTCCTAAACCTACCTGAATACAGTATGTCACATAACCTACTTTCTGAAATAGAAAACAAACTTCTTTTTAGTGGACATTTGCTCCAAATTGTCTACCTTGATCTTGGAAGTAAAATGGATTGTCAAGAATTTCTTAAATACATAAAATGCTCTATAGCATTATTATTTACATGCAAACACGCACTCATATCCCCAACATTCCATAAAGATCAATACTTTAACAATAAATCGAATGTATCAATTCAACCAGTTTTGACCTTCCGCACATTTGAACCCTGACCTTCTGCTTCCTCCATCTTTTCTCAGGCCGACTGTCTTTATTCTTGTAGACGTTCTTAATGGTTGCGCTGTTCACCTTCTCTCAGGGTTACAGCTGTACCGCTTCTCTTTTCAATCAGTGCTAATGGATCTGCTGGCCTGCGTACAATTCAGTAAAAAGCCTCTGTACACACATACACACTCCAAGACGCTTCTTCTGCCCAGAGAGAGAGAGGGAAAGCATGCCAATGTAGGGAAATAACCCTAAGGATGTTCTCTCTCAGTGCGTCATTTCCACTACTTACCAAAAAAAGTCAAGGTATGCCAGTCATTTTAGCAATACGTTTTGTTGGTTGTAAATTTTATGTGGACCTGGCTATTGTCTTTAGAGTTAGAGAAAGTGCAAAAAAAAATGCTCTTGACCGAACTTTCGACGGTGGTCAACATTTGTAGCTTTTACAGCACAAAAGCTTGACTGGTCACGTTCAACTGGAATATGCTTTTCTGACCTCTTTTGAGAGATGCACTACAGAGTGCTGAATGGCAGCACACAGACACTGCTTGTTGCCTTTAGGGGCTTTCTTTGTGTTTCCAGCACAGGGATTTCTCAAGAGGATATCGGGCGTCCTGCTACTATTGAATTAAGCAATGTGTGCACTTTTGTGTTTGTGCATGAGTTAAAGGTAGAACAAGCCTCGCAGGACGTTTCATCTTGCGAAAGAAAATTGTAGGAGTAACGATTTAGCTCCATTTGAAGACAGAAGACATAAGTAACAGAAGAGTAGTCTGTACTGTCTTTAATCTAAGGGAAATGATGGTTAGATGGTTAATTTCTCCAAACCAGCACTATATTTAAATATTCCAGCACAAAATCATTCAGACAGTTATGTTTTTTTTCAACCCAGGCTCCTAAGTACGTCTCTGGACTCCGCGGAATACATTCCGGGAGGTACTTCTCTTTGCACTTTTTGTTTTCGCAAATCCACGAGAGGCTGCTGCATACGCTTTTTGAGATCTCAAATGTCTATCGCGAGCGCTGTTTGGGCCTGCTGTTCTTATGAAACCCACCAGAGGCTGCTGTTGGCTGACTGTTTGCCTGACTGAATGACTGACTGAATGACTGACTGACTGACTGACCGACTAATCGACTGACCCACCCTCTTCCTCCCCTAAACCCAACCAAAACTTCATTGATTGACCCACCCACACACTTGCCTAAACCCAACCAACAATTTTAAAAAAAGGAATCCAGAAAAAAACTACATGCCCTCATTTCATTTTTACCACGTTTTCAGACTTTACTGTGTTTCCACCCTGTTATTTGCTGGTTTATTTTATTTTTTGGATTCTGTTTTTGTCTTACCTGCTTTCTGGAACCGGTTCTCACTGGACTCAAACCCCATCGTTGTGGTCGACTCCTCTCTGCATCTCAAGTCCGCCGACGAACACGGCAAGCTAATGGGACAAACTGGTTGCTGGTAAGCGCAAAAAGGAACGGTGTCATGCCACCCCGTAGCGTTTGTTTAAAAAAATTAAATGCAGCCATACGTACCTCTGACCACGTAATGTGTGGTCTCCAGAAACATTTGTGCGCTTTTGCAATGGGACTGTGTTGTTGTTGTTTTTGTGTTTTTTTTGTCATGTTTGTCGCATTTTAAAAATGAGAAATTATTAGTGCTGGGCAAAGATTAACTGCGATTAATTGCATCCAAAATAAAGGTTTGTTCTAACATAGTATATGTGTGTGTGTGTGTGTGTGTGTGTGTGTGTGTGTGTGCGTGCGTGTGTGTGTGTGTGTGTGTGTGTGTGTGTGTATGTGTTATGCGATATGGCTGTATATCGGCACTTTAGATATAGCCTAAACAGATAACATTTTAGGGTAGACTAAAATAAAGACACCCCAACATACTTTTGAATTAGTAGCCATGAAAAGAGTACTCACGACAGGCAATATGACAGGCTGATGGCCACCGACACACTGAAAGGCCCTACTTTCTGAATAACTACATTCTTGACTAAAAAAGCCTCAAAAGTCCATTATGTTGTCCAACTGCTGCAATATTTGTCAAACTGTGTAGAGTTGTTTAGTCTTCTTGATGTTGCAAGTGTGGGCGGAGTAATACACAAGTGTGAAGAGGCTGTCAGAGTGCTGATATTACTTTAACTCATGGCTATCAGCCAATCAGATTAGGAAACCAGACAGAACTGTTGTTAATATATATTTAACAAACTTTTCTTTTAGATGTGATTAATTACAATAAATTTTTGCCCAGAACAAGAAAATTATATATGTAGGATATTAGTGAAATATACAAATAATGATTCTTTAATAAAACTCTTGGTTTAATATTTTCTTTGCATGTAATGAAAGACCAAAACAGCTTGTGATTGGCTGATGTTTAATCAAGCATGTCGTTAATAAAAGGTTTAACAAGTATACAGGATTTTGATGAATCAGGCCCATTCAGCTTCTACTAAATGGCTGTTATAGATCCGATGTCAGATTGTGTTTCTCTGAGGCCATAGCTGAGTATTGTGGAATTGACCCTGTTTCATTCCTCTGCCCAGCACTGCTGGGTCTGTGTCGCACTGTATGTCTCTGCAATTATTGGCTTTGCTAAAGGGGATGAGATAAAGGCCCACTCATCTAATCTAGAACCACTGAAACGTACTGAGACAAATAGAGCTGCTGGTTGGTGGGTGTGTGTGTGTGTGTGTGTGTGTTTGTATGTGCACGTGCCTTTATGTTTGTCTGCTTACATTGCTCTGTCTTTCTATCTTTCAACATTAGTCTGTCTTTCCCTTATCCCTCCATCGCTGCATCCCCTGTTCTTTCTTTGTTTTTCCTCCCTCTCCTCTGCACCCTTCTCTCTTTGGCTGCCTCCATTTTTCAATTAGATGTCCAGCAATTACATTATAGAGGCCATCACTTAAGGAACACATAAATAGTCCCGAGTCGCCCTGCTGGCTGAGAGTAAAAGAAAGAGATGAGATAATACACTTTCACGTCAGAGATGGATAGAATCTGCTGCATCATAAATATTTGGGTTATCATCACTTTATGCACTTTAGTATGATTTAAATGTTATAAATAACACGTTTAACCTCAAATAATGTTCTCACTTAATATTAGGTGTATCCAACTACTAGGCACTTACGTCCATAAAAGTCATTCTTAGATATAATGTGTCATGTATTGCAAAACAACTTTTGGTGGAATGTGGTTAAGATTAGGAATGGGTTAAGTGGCATGGTTAGGCTTTAAGGGTTGGTTAAGGTATTGGTATGTGATTCATAATTATATATTTACTGAAATTAATAACAGATGTAACTGCAGCCAGGTATAAATGCTAAATATATATGTACACATAATATTATCTTACTATTTTTTTAAATGTCAGTACATAGTAGTAGGGCTGTCCACAGTGACAAATGGGTGTAACCAGCAGTTTCGGGCCCTATGCACAAAATGGTTTAGTGGGCCCCAGAAGGAATGGGAGGATGGTGGGTGGGGGATTGGTTTAACAAGGTCTGTTTAACTGTATCTTTAGTTTGTTTAACATGTACAGTGCATCCGGAAAGTATTCATGGCACTTCACTTTTTCCACAGTACACAGTATAAAGTCTAGGTAAAGTCTAGGTATGGGGCTGATGGGAAATGTAGTGTAAAGCTGCGGTCAAACTGCACTTTTTGCCCAGTTGACTTC
This sequence comes from Danio albolineatus, assembly GCA_903798035.1. Lineage (NCBI taxonomy): Eukaryota > Metazoa > Chordata > Actinopteri > Cypriniformes > Danionidae > Danio > Danio albolineatus. The sequence continues at coordinate 563,419 of CAIGQQ010008105.1, forward strand.
CCAGTTGAGCGACAGCTAACAGATTTGTGAGATTTTATAATCTTCGAGTGGAGTCTGATTCCTCTTTATTACTTGGTAACCCAGGTCAATTGGAAGAAAATTAAGCTCGTTGACGCATGCCGCTTTTTTTTCTGCTAGTAAGTTTCACACTCGGACGCTAGTAAGTTTCACCCAAACTTAGCAATATTTCTCAGATGAAAGAATGCAGTTTTTGTGATATGGGAGATATGATTTTCAAAGGTTACATTGCTGTCTAATATGACACCCGAATCTTTTACAGTAGAGCTAATGTTAACTTTGTATCCCTCTAGTTGCAGGTCTAGTTGTGAGATCTGCTGTGTACAGGATTTAGGTCCAATAAGTAATAATTCTGTTTTGTCTGAGTTTAAGAGAAGGAAATTGTTGGTCATCCAGTCTTTAACATCTTAAATACACTCAGTTTAGACAGTTCAGACGTCTCATCAGGTTTAGTTGAAATATATAATTGAGTATCATCTGCATAACAGTGAAAGCTGATCTGGTGTCTTCTAATAATGTCTCCCAAGGGGCAGCATGTATATTGTAAACAGAAAAGAGCCTAAAACTGATCCTTGAGGCACCCCATACTTTACTGGCCTGACATGTGAAAGCTATCCATTATTTTCACAAACTGGTAACAATAGTTATGTATGAATTGAACCATTGTAAAGCGTTCCCTGGATACCTGTAGAATTTAAGCGATCTATGAGGATATTGTGAGGATTATTAAAACTAATAGCGAGATGCACTCTTGGTCAGCAGCAAAGAGTATGAAAAGATGATAGTACAAAGTTTGCAGTGTATAGAAAATACTTTTGTATGCACATAAAATAGAAACAATGCCTTTATTTAACAGTTACAATGCGAATTTGCATAGCTTGATAGTATTCCAATTGGCTATATGCACATCGACTATTAATTTTAGTCAGCCAGCCCCAGGGCTTCCATTTAATTGTCATCCCATACAAAATCGATGCGTTCCTTAAAAAAAATCTTTACTGCCTGGCTGAGATATGATATAAAGTTGATATCAGACCAAACAAGAAGCACTGCATTAAATTATATTTTCTCATGCCATGTCTTTAAGATATGAAAATTAATTTTACCCCAGTTTTTCAATGGAGTTTCTGTTCTAGCCTGTAGCTAATGACGGCGCCTGCATTTAAATGTTTTTTCGTCTCTTTTTACATTTTAACAACCAAATGGATGCTTAAGTATATTTAACTGATTATATTTGAAATACATTACAACACCAATGCTTGTAAAAGGACCTTATAAAATTGGAAATAGTGACATAAACCTATCACCAGAAATTCATTATTGGCTGAAAAACACCAGCTGTGCATATAGCCTATTGAACCACTGAAATGGTCTGTTTTGATGATGTTTTGGTACTTTATTGGACTTTGAATTAGTTGATAACTTTGCTGTTTATGGAGGATGAGGGAGCTCTCAGATTTCATAAACTATTTAAATGTGTGTTTCTAAGATGAACAAAGGTCTCAGAGATTTGGAATGACACGAGGGTGAGTAATTAATAAAACACTTTAATGCATCAGTTAAACATTTAGTGTTGGCTTATGGGCATGTTTGTCTTGATGATTTTGCTAATTTGGCTTAGTGCATTTTCATATATATATATATTAGTGCATATTTTCCTATATATATATATTGAAAAATGACTCAGGAATTTTTTTTTTTTTTTTACTCTCTGTGAAATACAATAATGATTTTTCTTCCTGTTTTTTAAGGGTCTTATGTATTATTATTATTATTATTATTATTATTATTATTATTAGTTTTATTTATTTTTTCCCCTAACAATATTCATGTTTTCCCTTTTGCAAAATCTGGAAATATTGTTGTGGCAGCAACACTTGGTGAACAGACACTGTAAGAATGTTGCTGACAGTGGAAATGAAGAGTTTTTAGATGTTGCCTTAGGGTTTGGGGCTTGTGAAAGAGTTGCTGTGTCGTTTTTTGTTGGTGTTTTACATAACACAGGACACGTATGACAGTGCCATGTGATCGTCAGCTGGAAGGACTGTTCTGAAAAGCTTACGGGACATTAACTCTGTCATCAGGATGGCAGTGAAAGAAGCTGCGACTGGTTTTTATCATACAGTAGTTTGGTTGACAGACGCAGATTCAGAGACATGGAAAGAGTTGAGGGGAAGTGTAAGTCAATAAAGTGATCCCAAAGGAGTAATACACTTTAATGTCTGTATTTCTCCTCTGGGTCCTTTAAATTCATAGCCGCTCTTTCAGATATTGATCCGTCAAGACAGTTCCATGCTCTAGCTTTTTAGGAACATAAACCTGCTGAAGTGATTTGAATTCACCAGTTAAGCGACTATTGGAACGCTAATGATTGATATTGAGTTTCCGAAGGCTAACCCACTTGCCAAATCAAGTCTTTTTTATGTTGCAGTATATGGGCAGCAAGACACAGAGCAGATGCTTCTGTTGCTGACAGCCTTGTCTGATACTGATGTGCCCTCAGGGTCGCTTGTTCTAGTCACCCCATGTCAAAAAAAGGGTTTCTTGTCACCACAGATGACTTTGCTGTCGAAAACAAGAAACCGAGAGTGGTAAAAAGAAGAATGTTTGGTCCTGAGGAACAGGACGCACCCTTATAAAACATGTTATGATGACATTTCAGATCTTCATGGAGTGAATACTGTGAGGAGATATGGGCGTTTTCCCAGTAATGGGCAGCTACACAACATTTTCAAAAAGCAACTGAGAAAATGTTAATAATACATTCTGGTGGTATGTTTTTATACAGCGTAATGACTTCTTCATTTCAGAATTTTAACTTTATGCAGATTTGATTTTTTAACCAATAGAAGAATCTACAAATGCATGTTATGTTAATGAAACAGATATCCATTTGGAGATTTTTCTTATATAATATTTTACAGAAATACAGATTGTATTTATATGTATTCATTTAGCAGACACCTTTGTCCAAAAGTGAGTAGTGTGAGTGAGAAGAACTGCAACTCCAGAGCAGAAGCAAATGCTTAGATTTTGATTGAAGAATACCAAATAAAACATTTTTTTTCAGGGGTATTAACTTGGATGGATTAATTATTAATTTAAAGCAAAATAAACATATATTTTGATCTCATGTATTCAGACTTTAAAGTGGTAAGTGGTAAGTGATTCATTTTAGGGAGCAACATGCAATCTGAAATGAGTCTTGTCCATGGCATCACAAGATTTTATTAACAAGCATCACATAAATTGACAGTAACTTTTGTAACTGACAAAAATATTGCGTACTGCAGTCTGAACCTGGCATTAGGCAAAGTGATAACAATGTTTTTATGGTACACTTACATAAATGTATATCAAAATTAGTTTACCATTTAAAAGTGTAGTGAATAAATTAATATTAGTTGAATAATATTGTATCAATTGCACAGCATAAAATGTTGTAATGTGCTCAACACACATTAACTATTTATACTGTGGTTTACAAACCATCTGTGAATTCACAAGAGGTTTTGGATTGGTTTATTTGAATGTTACTAACAGTAAAATGTACTTTTGCTATTTGAGAAAGTTTCATTATGAGTGCTTTATTTCTGCATTACACACACACACACACACACACATACTGTATATATGAGCAATTCCATGCAAATGTCAACTTTGGCATGAAAACGAGAAATTAGTTTGTTATCAAAACAGCAAAACTCTTTACATTTTTTTTGTGTATTCTTCCATTTTACAGTGCTGTACAAATACTCAAAAATGTCTCGGTCAATGTTTTCAAACAATTATATTTGATTTACCAAAGTCACACAGGTGAAAATTTCATTTCATTCCATAACAGAAAAGTGTCACATCCATAACGCAGTTTTCCCACATAAATGCGAAAATGTAAGTTAAAATAAAATCAGCCATGTTTGGTCTATAGTAAACCAGCTCTTATCCATGTGATTAGCATTGTTTCTTTTGGATTGTGCAGTTCAATCCACAGACCTTTTACAAAGTATGCTGTAGACTGTAAACTCGCAGACTTTTTTCGTCACATCCATAACACGTTTATTTTCCTTGAAAATTGTTTTCAGAGTGATATTTTCCTGTTCCCATAACTCTGTGTATAGTTGTTTGGGAAAATATAAACAGATGTTGGAATATAATGTTAACATGTATGTGCGTTTTTGTTTTGAGTTTTTACTGCAAATGTCACATCCACAACGCTGGAATTGCTCATATATATATATATATATATATATATATATATATATATATTTGTATTTTAGTGTTATTTATGTCCTTGTTATACAGTGTGACACCTTAAAATATAGTACAAATTAATATTAATATATACTAGGCCAAATTAATGGCCATTATATGTGTAACAAGGACAAAAAAAAAAGTATTTCCAAATATTATATTGTCATTTAAACACAAAATAATGCATATTTTTCTGTCAGTGTTTAAAAGGATCTACAGCCATCCAGGAAAATCAAAAAAAGCAAGCAATTCTTTAATTCTGATATTCTACCTCATCTGTTGTCTTTTATCTTTCACATTACATTAGACCACCTCTCTTCTGGTAAGACCCAAAACTATATTTCCCAGCATGCCCAATTATTCCCCAGGTTTAATGAGAGCAAATCTAATTACACCTGCCTCCTTCAATAGGGAGATGATTTCTTGACAGATACATGAAGACTCTGCCATTAAGAGGCTGCAGAGAAGGCGTTTCCAGTCGTCTTTTATACTGCACACTGGGGACTGAGCAGCCACTTACCAGAAATATTTTTTTTTTTAAATTCACAGTTACTCTTATGAGGCTTTTTTATCTAGGGTTCATTTTGTCATCCATTTAAGTAACACAAATAAAATAACACCGTTTAGACAAAATGGTCTGTTAGATTGTTGATTTACAGTAAAGGAAATGGTTCAACTAAGCAATGACGGATGTGAATACAATTGAATGCTGCCTTCTAGCTTCCGTCGCAGGCTGCGCTCCTGACCGTTGTTGTGGGAGATTTGATCGATTGAACCACAAGAGAGGACAAATGTCCCTCACTTAGGCTGATTCAATTAGATGCACCATATTTCAGCTGAGATTCTTGGACCTCAAGTATTTCATTACTGATTTGTGATCAGAGACGTGATCACCAAGAAAACCAGAGACCGCCCACATACAAAGCAAGCTAGCGGTTTAAAAGCTTACGCATTTACTAATATTTCAACCATGAACAGTTTCAGAACTGTCAACAAGTAGTAGGTTTTTCCAGACACCTAAAATGGCGGCAAACACCTCCTCAGTTGGAAGGATAGAAGTGGCTTGGCTTTTGGCTAAGAGCTAAGAGAACCGCCCTATTGCGGTGATTATTAATCACCACAAGTGCTCTTCGCTGTTCTTTTGTGAATGGGATCTCTGGCATATCCAGCCTCAACGATGTAATGGGATTAAATTTTGGACAGCAAGGACAAAATGGAGGACAAACTCAGGACACTGTTGGGTGGGGCAAAAACAGCGTCATCCGCCACCCCCAAGACATTGACGCAGTGTATGAAAAGACGCATAAGCAACCCGGCCCAACCCCCACATTTACTTCCCTCCTCCCTATTCAACCCGTCCCACCCGCTAAAACCGGCAGAGCACTTAATGTAAATAACCCACTGCCTATTTTTAGAGTGCCGTCTTTTAACAGTGACATTGGAAGTCGAAAAGAGCTGACGTCATGAAATTGTCACGTTTTTAAAAACACACTTTTTCGTTACTACCAGCAATCAATCGGGAGCTGGTTTGGGTTACGGAACGGCGTTAGACTTAGAAAGCGAGTTTGAACTAATGTAATGATTTAAACACATTGCCGAGCATAACATAAAATGAATAATACACAACTATGAAAGTCTTAACAATAAAATTTATTATCTCTTTCTATGTAGGCCACAAATAATAAATAAATATAGATTTGTGTAGCTGGCTCCAACCAACTCAAATAAATATATTGTTATATATATATATATGCTTGTTGAATGGTAAAGTGACACTTTACATTTTAGTGAAATACTGGACAGATATATTCATTGGAATATAAATACACACACATCACACAAATTCTTGTATCGCTAAAGCCAACAAAACAACACAGCAGCTGGCTAGTCCTGGAACCAGGTACAACGACTTCTTTAGACATACGTATGACTTTGCAAATCACAAAAAGAAAAGTCAACACAGCACAGACCCCGGAGGTTATTATTACATCTGGTAAATCAGTTGCTACATTCATTTTCAAGTACAACAAAGTGACGAACCAGGCTTGCATAATGTCCAATCCCTCCCATCTAATCAATGTAGCTAGTTAAGGCGATTATAAGATTATATATGTTTTTTTTTTTTCTCCCCATGTTCCATGTCTTCCCGTTCATCTTAATATTGCACTACGAACATGAAAGATGTATTTGCCACATGTGCACTCTTATGTCACAGTTTTAAAGGTATTTTGTAGATGGGAAGCACATCACTTGTTATATAATTACACATTTATTAAGCAGCTTATTACTGTTTAGCTACATTTGATTTTTATGAGAGGACGATAGGATAATCTGCACTAATATCTACCATGGGAGTTCGACGTAAGTAATGGCATGACATGAACTTACACCTATTATTTTTTTCATATACAGCTATAATTGGATATATTATCATCATCACTGTTACATGTTCTTTTTTTTCAATTCTGGACTGACCTGAGTCCAGATTCAGAGACATTGAAGGGACAGTTCACAGAGAAAATACAATCCTGCCATCATTTACCCACTTTCACATCATTCAATGAAAGCTTGGCTCTATCACAGAATGAGAATGAAAAAGGTTACTTTTTATCTCACAATTCTGCATTACTTTTATTTATTATTTTATATATTATTATTATTATCATTTTATATATTATTTACATAATATTGTGAATGACATCTTATAGTATTTGCTGTATGAAATGTACTTTTAAAATGATAATTTTCCTTCGTTTATCTTCAGTTTTTTTCACGTTAAGAGCAATAACATTAACATATTTATCACTGAACACACAGTACAGGAGCCTTAAAAATTGTTTTCTTGTTATTGTAATTCTGACTTTTTCCTAAAAAAATAAGCTTATATACTTTTTTTTTTCATGTTGTTCCAAAACAAATCGACTAAGTTAATTTAATTGTTTTACAAATTCAAGTGTATTCAACATAGAACAATTAGGTTGTCTCAAAAACAACGGTCCCACTTTACAGTGGCCTTAACTAATATGTACTTACACCGAAATTAGTAATTCATTACAATGTACTTATTGGGTAAATACATGTTTTTACATCGTGCTTATGCTTGATTAAATACCTTCTGTAATTACATTTGTAAATACACTGTTGTCCCCTATCTCAACTCAAGAGCACCACAAGTGTTCTCAAATACATTATGAACACAGTAAGTACATTGTATTTATTTTTTTGATGCAAGTACATGGTAGTTAAGGACACTTAATATTAAGTGGGACCAAAACAACTTAAGGATCATGTTGTGTCAATTATTTTTGAATTAGTATTTTAAACAAGCAGCAAACATAATTTTTAGGTGTAGGTTTACTTATTCATTCATGCATTTTCTATTCAGCTTACACTGTAAAAATGCTGGGTTCAGTACAATCAATTTGTGTTGGGACAACATGAATAATTTAAGTTAACTTATAAGTTTTTATAAATTTAAGTAGATTAAACATAAAACAATTATGTTGTACCCAAAAAAAACCTCAAGAATTATGTTGTTTTGGCTCATTATAAACATATAGTTTGAACGAACAGCAAAAGCCATTACTTTTTGAGTGTAGTCCCTTTACTGAAATTTATTAACCCCAGCAGAATAAACCGCCAATTTATCCAGTATATGTTTTACACAGCGGATGCCCTTCCAGCTGCAACCCATGACTGGGAAACACACATACACTACGGACAATTTAGCCTACCCAATTGACCTATACCACACGTGTTTGAAATTGTGGGGGACACCGGAGCACCCAGAGGAAACCAAAAACATACACGAGGAGAACATACAAATTCCACATCGAAGTGCCAACTGACACAGCTGAGGCTTGAATCAGTGACCTTCTTGCTTTGAGGTGATAAGTTTATGTGCAAGTTAACATTTACAAATACAGCTTTTAATGAGATTGTTACTTTAAATTGTTGTTTATAATCCCAATTTCTATTGTGAGAAAGTCAGAATCTTGTGCGATTATCAATAAAATTGCATTTGAAAGACATAAAGTGGTAATTCTAAGAATAAATTAAGAATTCTGATATTTTTATCATAATTTGCCACTACCAGTGGTGGCTTCAGTTTGTATCTCACAATTCTGATAAAGTTTACAATTATGTCTCTTGTGAGATAAAAATGACCCTTTTTTTCCTTTGGCAGAAACAGCATGTTTTGTCCCCACTCATACAATGAAAGCCAGATATCTTTAATTGTATCGGTGGACAAAAATAAAACAAACGTGCTTAAAATCACATTTTTGTGTGAACTATCCCATCAATGCAATCATATCTCCAGGATTATCACAGTGTCTCACCATTTTCTTTAGAAGGGAAAGGAAAGTCACTCAGTGTTCGTACATACCATCAGGAGTCCACCAGCTTCTCAGAATAAGAAACACCCTTCAGTCAGTTTTTCCTAATATCACTCAAACCAAATGATGACTTCAGTTCTTCTCTTTCCATTCTCAACAGAGTTTCAAACACTGTCCCATTTTCCCTTCAAAAAGGAAGTAATGAAAATTCCAGAAAATGATGTGGCGTCAATGAATTACGTAATTAAAATCAGATTATTCTTTGCTTTTTAAGCTCTGTTGTTCACATTATGGAGTCTTCTTCTCAGGATTGGTCATAAACGCTCTACTCATCTTCATGAATGGGTGACTCCGGGCTGGAGTCATCCTCTTCTGTCAGGGTTTCTTTCCTAGTGAAGGTAGCAGCTAAAGTAACACTGAGTCTCGGTTTGACCGGGGCCATTTCATTCAGTCCGATGATGTTCTTGTTGACCAGAGTGGTCTTGTCCATGATCTCAGCACTGTGCTTGGCCACCACGGCATCCAAGAAATCATATTTAGCTGATAAAGTTCCGCTTTCAAACAGGTATTTGAACAGATATGAGAATGCCACATTGCTGAGGAACGAGGCCAGCATTGAAGCAGTCTTAAAAGGAAACCTCTGCATAACCAGGTATTCCACCTCATGGGTCAAATGATGGACCTTCTCCTCAATGGTCCATCCGGGGTAGTAGATGAATGGAGGTAGTTTGAGGTAAGGTTCTCCTCCGCCAATGCGCAGGATCAAGCCGAAGAAGTATCCAGCCACAGAGCCATAGGTGTTGGTGCCCCGTATGAAGAGAACACTGAGGAGTTGGGGGAAAATGATGACGTAGACCAGGTCAGAGCTCAGGTACCATAAACCGTACACCGTCCCCGTCAGGAGAGCCATGGCTGTCGCAAGAGCCCCGAATACAAAGATGGTGATCCGCATGACCCACACTATCTCACGGTCAGAGGCCTAGAGGTCAAGAAAAATGATGAGGTGGAAGTTAGAGGAGAGGTAAAACAAAACAGTACACTATAACTATAATTTAGTGGATTAGTGTGTGGTTTTTAATGAGTTGATCATGAAGACTGCATTGATTTGTTTTTAGTTTTTTTTGCAATACAGTAAATGTCAGTGGAGTTCAGTGTTGTTTTGAACACCATTGGACAACAACACTTGAGACATTCTGCAAAATATCTTCTTTTTTGTTCTTTAGAAGAATTAAATTAATATGGTTTTGATTTTGAGTAAATGTTGACAAATTATGCTAATGTTAATGCTAACAAAATGAACAAAGCCATACAGTTAAGCATTATTCAAATTTGATGGTTTGTTGTTAGTTCACCTTAACTCATATCAATTAAATATTAATCAGACAATTTTTATTAAAATACTGTATGTATTAGTAAATCTGTTAAAATAATATGATTTAATTATTATTTAATGGGCGCCACGGTGGCGCGTGAGTAGCACGTTCGCCTCACAGCAAGAAGGTCGCTGGTTCGATCCCCGGTTGGGGCAGGACCCGGTTGGGCCAGTTGGCATTTCTGTGTGGAGTTTGCATGTTCTCCCCGTGGTTGCGTGGGTTTCCTCCGGGTGCTCCGGTTTCCCCCAGT
>CAIGQQ010008105.1:578647-593914 GCA_903798035.1 Danio albolineatus
ATATATATATAGTATATTAATTAATACTTGGTTAGTAAGATATTCACCAACACAATTCCACAAACTAGACGCAATAATTATCCTATTTACACAGTTTTTAATTAACACTAAATTAGATACCCTTTCTCGTATTTATTGTGAATGTACTGTAGACGGTACTGTACTCTGACATTTATCAAAACAAATGTACCAAGTTTTGCATTTATGTGTTTTTGAGTTTTTTTCCCCTTTTATATTGTATATAATTCATTAATATTTATCTATTTAATTATTTGTGTGCCTGTGTGTGTCTGTATGTGGGGGAGGGGTATAGGCTACTTATGTATATAGCAAAATCAGAAGATTTTTAGGTAAAAAAAAAAAAGATATATGAAACTTTTTAGGCCTTTAAGTTTCATTCAGTCTTTTTTTTCATACATTATGCGGATAAATTATGTGACCAATTTTTTTTTTTTGTGCAACTGTTTTTACTTTAATGGCATCAAGACAGATCCTCGCGACTGACTGCCTAACTTACTGTATTTATTTAGACACAGAAAATAATTAGTTAGATAATTGCATACTTGCATAAAGAGTGTAAAAATAAAACGCCATTCGTGTCATGCAAAATATAGAAAACAGTTTTTTTTAGAAAACGCCTTTTCTGTTCAGCTACTCAGAAACTCACCAGTCATGGTAAATGCGCCGACAAATAATCCAATATCTCTTCCGCCGACCATAATAGTCTCGCTGCGATCCGCTCCCTCCACCACGCCGGAGTTCTTGTTCTTCCATGCTGCCCAGATTCCCACTACCAAAATCAGCAAGTAGAAGATGACAATCGCCACCAGCCCCTCCACATGGATGTTCATCTTCTCTCTGCTAAAGTGGTTGTATCTCTAAAGAACCGAAATTCATCGAGACCTAAAGAAAAGAGACCTATAGGTTAAAAAAAGTTTGAATTGCAAATTAACAAATTGATTAATAAAATAAAGAAAACAAAAATAAAATGTTCTTTCTTTGCTTCTCAGTAAAATATAATAATATTGAAATATATCTAACATTAACTGTTGCTGCGCATGCAGGACTTAAAAAAAAGCAAACGTTTCTTAAATCTGCTGGTTTAAATCAGCAAGCTATGTTAAGTTGCTTGCTCATTTCAAGGATTCGCTATTCTTATTTGCGTACGGGGCAACACACTCAATAATATCATAATTCCACATCATAAGAAAAGTGCCTCACCTTCTGAATCAGCCAACAGCCACTCAAGTGCCACCAACAGTGCACAAAGAGCCCACTATCGCCTCGGGAGAGGAGCAGTCCAGCACATTTCAGACTGAGCCAAACTTACTGTGAATCTTATAAGAGCAGGTTTCGTCAGAGGGTCGATGAACGTCAGAGAGATGTGAATGGGGGCTATTTATGAATAAAGATGTCAGATCGTGCAAATGAGCCGCGCGTCACTCGAGGTTATCAAGTCAACTGAAAATCGCGAGACGGGGGGAAAGAGCCTGTAAATCAAGAGTAGTGGAATATATTGGTTCCATTCATGTTTATTTATTTATTTATTTAGTCTTGACTGGTGTTTTATGGCAGTCTCTGTGAGTATAAGCGCAGTCGCTCAGCGGTGGAGCAGCAAGAACAGGCGCTGTCCAGAGTGCTGAAACCAAAGCACATCTCGCACCAGCAGCAGAAAAGCTCTTTAGACGCCACCCAAACGCTCCAAATTCAAGGGTACAGTGAATAAAAGAATAAAATAAAAAAAACTGGACAGCACTTTTATACTGCACTGGTTGAAAAAGTGGATTTTTACCTGGCTATCATCAAATGTATCATCAAAACAGTTTTGTCCTATTAAAAAAAATGTTGCAGTCAGCAGATCTAAACAGTCCCTTTCAAAGAACAAGCAACTATTGCAAATCTAAGGAATCTTTTGTGAAATTAAAAATTTCAATTTAAATAAACAGCCTTTATTTTGGGGAGTGAATGTTTAACACTGTAGTATTAAACCCTGGTCCAGTGGAAAAAGAATTATGACTTCCATGAGCTTGGAGGACTGCATCCATACAGCTCTGCAATGACTCAAATAACTTATTAATAAAGTCATCTGGAATGGCAAAGAAAGCATTCTTGCAGAACTCCCAGAGTTCATCGAGATTCTTTGGATTCATCTTCAATGCCTCCTCCTTTATCTTACCCCAGACATGCTCAATAATGTTTACACTTAGTGACTGGGTTGGCCAATCCTGGAGCACCTTAACGTTCTTTGCTTTCAGGAACTTTGATGTGGAGGCTGAAGTATGAGAAGGAGCGCTATCCTGCTGAAAAAAATTGTCCTCTCCTGTGGTTTGTAATGTAATGGGCAGCACAAATGTCTTGATGCCTCAGTCTGTTGATGTTGCTCTGCAGATCTCTCTCAGGCCCCCATACTAAATGTAACCCCAAACCATTATTTTTCCTTCACCAAACCTGACTAATTTCTGTGAGAATCTTGAGCCCATGCGGGTTTCAATAGGTCTTCTGTAGTATTTGTGATGATTGGGATGCAGTTCAGTAGATGATTGATGGGGGGGGACAACCACCTTTTGCCACTTTTTCAAATGATCAACTAGAAGTCAAGTTATTAACTGGGATCAACAACAAGACTTTTGTCAGGTAGTGTATATAAACAAAAATATTATTCTAACTATAATCATGATATTCAACGCTATACAATGATTTAGGTGACTATTTTTTAAACAAAATTATATCAGTTACATCAAAACTGATTTTAATGATACAATCTCTTATTAGATTCTGATGAAATGGCGAAAAGAAATACATTTTAAAAAATTGCATACCCATTAATCAAGTGGTGTCACAATCACACAATGAGGACAAAGAGGGTTCACTTTTCATCAGTTTATTGAAACAAGTAGTGCATAAATCAGCAGGATAAGCAGGTAAGTGCAAGTCTTCACTTTGTACGTTGTAAACAGACAGCTTCAAGCAGACATATAATGTAAAGTCACGTCCCTTAATGATTGCTGTGTTCATCCACAGGTTAGAAGGAACATCCACAGGTCAAATGATCACAGGAGAGGGAAACATCCACGGAAGAAGGCAAGTCAAGGAGAAGGTTTGTTGAACCATCAGACTTCGATCCCAGCCCACTAATGACTGGGATCTCAGAGTTTATATGGGTAGAGTTGATGAGGGGAACCAGGTGTGCAGGATTGGTGAGGAGAGTGATGATTGGGAGAGTAGGAACGAGCCACGGGTGTGACAATTGGATTTTGTTAATAATGGTTTGTTTAGGATGCATGCCATAAGAATTAGTTTTCTCAAATTACAAAATAGTTGATAATGTTTAACTTCGTCATCTAAAAATATTGTCATCTTGTTACAATTAGTCAACCAATCAATCAGTCATACAATCTGAGGAAACAATACAGAGTTAAAACAAACGGATGGATGGATGAAATTAACTCAGAGGAGCATTTGAATACTTTAAAATCACCATTATGAATTTTAGCTGTAGAAATTGTATTAATATATTTTTCTACTTTCTTTTTTTTTTTTTGGTATCCAGTCTGATCATGCAAGCTTTCACATACACTCAACATGAGACAGGCTTCCCACCAGACTGCAGGTTTTTGGACTCTAATTGCGTCTCTGCAAGTTTGACAGCCTGTTTAATATGGGCAGAAGTGTATAAACAGGCTATTATAAATAAAATGTGATTAATTTCCTTGAGAAATAAGTATGTGTTAAAAGAAAGAATGCTATTCTCCAAATGAGCCAATTTAATGGCAAAAGGAGCCAGATATCTTGCAGGCCTATACCGATACCCCAACTAATTTAACTGGTAACATTTTGACAGCTTGCCAAGTGAGTCCCAATTATAAGCAGACTGGATTGAGCATACACTTCCTGTACAGATGTTGAAATTCTTTGTAGTTTAGAAAAGGCTTGGTTAAGATGTATCTTTTTCTGGCACAGGTTCTGAAAAACAAAGTTATAAATCTGGCATTTTTCTGAAAAGAATGTTAGTCTGGGTGTTTGTTTAAAACTATAAAAGAAAAAAAAGTCAAGTAGAATTCTTATAAGGTTGTTTAGATGTTTTTAAAGGTTTATCTGGAATCACTTGAAATAAACAATCTTGATGTTTCTTCTAGATCCCTTGTGCATGGAAGAGTCACGGTGCGCAGATTTTGCTCAGCTAATGAGCTCACTTCACATCTGTTTCGTGTTCTTTGAAGTATGTCGCTGAGAGATGAACATGCAGTTTTTCATGCACAAATGAACAGCACATTTGACAAAACTGTCAGCAATGATAACAAAAAAAAATGATATATTAAAAAATGTGTTTACACTTAGCCTAGCAACATGCACAGTGCTGAACTAATAAAAGGCAGGCATGTAATTACTGTGACTTAGTCAATATGTTTCAACATAAATTCATGTGTATTTCAAAGAAAAGGGTGGAAAAGAAAGGCAATCATTTACAATGTGTATATATTGTCTATATCACCTGTTGTAGCTTTCAAATATGCATCACACTGCTGCCACCTAGCGGCAGAAAAGATTTAACTCTAGAAATATCCATCAGAGACTCTTCTCGCTGTTGTGAATGGCAAGCCATTTTAACATTTAATTCATAATCCATACAACTATTTAGTAGCATTTCATACTATTAGTAGGGTTGTAAGAAGTAATGTAACCTGTCGGTAAACAATGTTACTGAAATTTTTAAAAACGTTAGCGCATTCTGAAACTGGTGCTCAACAGATATTACTATGATTGGCAGTGAAGGTCATCGGTTTACTACTCTTCCCCGCTGTTGACCAAGTGCAAACACACATGTGCTCTTTCTCAATATGTGTTCTTAAGCGTTCTTGCATCCTCGTGTAATGTCATCACTAACTGCCAAAGTTCAGTTTGAGCAATTTTAAAGGCGGGTAAGGTGAAGGAGGTCAAACCGGATTCTGAAAAGTGGATGGAATATGTGGAAGTGGAAGTTATACGCCCCTGCAAACTGGTACTATTCATTAGACACAAGTGCATATTAGATGCTGGTATTTATACATTAGACATTGAGATTGAATTCCACATTACATACTAGTAGACTGTTTTAAGTAGGCTATTAGTAGGCCTACTTATTCATTAGATACATGTGTGTCTAGTCATATTGAAAAGTCATCAGTATCTATTGAACAGGTACTAGTACTAGTAAAAGTAGTAAAATAGTAGATAATAAGTAGGCATAGTAGGTAGGCCTAGCCAATAGGGTTGTAAATCTTATCAAGAAACAATTCCAACATTCTTAGCCAGTGATACTCAAAAACAAACAAACAAAATTCAGTGAAATACTGGTCAATAATAATAATATCATTCAATAATAATATTGATATTACATGCCAAATAACAGAGTCAGTAATGTTATCAACTCATGAATGCAAAGAATATAGCCCAACATGGACATATACAATTGCACATATTGTGTCATCCAAAATATGTATATATATATATATGCATATAGCTATGTTTATGCAAATAAGTGATACGTCACATTCTGTCATTACATCGAAATAGCGATCCATATTGAAAGACCATTACACCCTAACAGGTGCTATAGCCTACGTTTTGTAGGTTAAATGGTAAAATGGCGTGCCATAGCTGTGCACGGAACTTTAATTTAGATCGCTCGTTTGCAATCTCTGCTGTAGCCTATATAGGACCACTCAGTTGGTCTTTAAAAGAAAATGTACACTATTTTGTTCAGGGACTGTAGCAGCGGAGAATGAATCTTGAAGCGATGTTTATAAGACAGAAAATCGCAAAGCAATGGGCACTTATGAGCAACAGGGTCCCGCATCAACGTCACGTCTGTCACGCATGGTTTAACGGAACGAACCGAGTACACTGCGCGCAGAGACCAGAGTCAGAGAGTCTCCGCTGCGGCACTGTGTTTTAGATCTGCTGTCACATTTTCTCGGATCTGAACAGAACGTCTCTGGTGCTGTCCCTACACTTCATTGGCACCAGACGGCTGATGGAAATAGCTACTGTTTTTTTTTTTTTTATGATGTAGGAAAGTTCATCCAAAAATTCTGCGATCTCTACACTGACAGCTGAAAACACATAATACATAATGTATTTTAAAGAATGCTTATACATTATCAGAAATATTAACATATGCTTAGGCTGATAAGTTAACTGAAAAGTTAACTTAATTCCATCATGTTGTCCCAACACAAATCGATTGTGTGGAATCTCTAACGTTCAATAAGTTTTATGCCAAATAATTCATTCTCTTTAATTGAACATACAACAATGAAATAATTGAACATACATAGAAGGCTGAAAAAAGACCCATTTTAGAACAACATTTAAATGCCACTTAAAGGTTTATTTAACTCTTTGATAAATATTTTATTGTAAAAAGCGATTAGTTGACTTTACTTAAAAAGAGAGTAAACTCGTTGCCTTATCAAAACTGCATAAAAGTTAAAGGGTTTACTCATTTTTTTGTTGTTTCGCTTTTTGTTGATTTCGTCGTTTTTTGTTTTTAATGCAATCTACATCAAAATTTGAAGATTATTAGTTGTTGCTAACATATTGCCAACACAGTCAGGGAGCCTCTGGGCAGTTTGTGGCCAGTAAAAGCTGTTATAAAGCTGTTAAAAGCTGTTATAGAGTCCAGACCTCAAACAATGATACTAAACACAACATTAGCAATAATAAGTACAAGTACTTGGGGCAAGTCACTAAATACATTTTTAATCGATTTATTCAGAAACAATAGTTTACTATTTAAAAGACAAAAAAAGCCAAAAAATTCACTATATGTTTATATGTTTTAGCCGCAGTACTACTTTTCTGCAGTTGTTTTGTTGATGTTGTTTAAATCATAATCGTATACACATAATAATTAAATAAGATGTAACTCCAGCTGAAGTCTCTAATGAGAGCATTAAGCAATCTTGGCGCCATTAAGTATTTCAGTGGCTGGAGATGGTATAAATGTGCGTAAAAACCATAAAACCGGCAGATGGCCCTATGGTTGGATGAGATTCTGCCGTTTTCAGTCGTATGACTGTGCTGATGTTGTGGTCTTAATGAGCAGGGGCATTAGATTTTCCACAACTATAATCATGCCCACGGTTCAGCCCATAACAGCTGTCCCTCACACAGTTCACACACAAGATGTCTGACCAAAACTCTGACCAGTGTGATGTTTAAATAATTAAATGAGGTTTTGATCTCGTTTAATTATGTATATTTGTTTTAAAATACAAGGATGTAGCTCTGGCACTTTTGCATTAACTGGTCAGTTGACTATTGGAGAATATAATAATAATAATAATGGTTTGAACAAAGTGATATGCTCAAGAAACCAATTTGCGATGATTTGAGCTAGCATGTAATCCAGCTGGAAGCAGGCATCACAAGATGGGCACACTGTGCTCATAAAGATGGACATAAGCAACAACACTTAAGCAGACTATGGCGTTTAAACCATTCTCAGTTGGTACTAATTCACCACAAGTGTGCTATATATCTCTCACACCATTATAGAAGAAGCAGCCTAAACTCTTCATACATGGCAGGATAGATCCATGCTTTTTTGCTAATTATTTGAATATTGAATGTTTTTTACAAATTATTTGAATTTAAATTATTTCAATCTTATATTAAAGTAACGCCCCTCAAAAAGCCATGGTTCAAAGTGAATTTATAACAGCAAAGTTGTTGCTATTGTACATTTACTATAAACCACAGCTTCATGGTGATTACAAAACTGCTATTTCTTAACAGTTATAAAAAATAGCAACAAAAAAAGTTTATTTAGATCAGTACCCATAGCTGAATCATTTCCCAGCAAAAGTCATAATTAATAAACATAATATAATCACAGCATATAACTCAAGAGTCACTTACGACAGATCAAATGCAGCACAACGACTTAAAATCTAAAACTGGAACAATGCATTTTTTAAATTTTCCATTTTATATGAGCCTGTGAGAATTTAGCCTGTTTGCAGTTCTTACCTGATAGGGTTGGTGTGTTTTTTTTTTTTGCTGCTGTTGCACACCTGCTTCAAGGTTTTAATGTGTTTTATATACTTAGATTCTTGCTGTTCTCTGAGTTATTGTTACTGTATATTTCCAAACTTTGGCATAAGCAAGGTACTTTCACACTATTTTGTCTTTTTTTAAACCAATATCTGTTAACCCTACAGGTGTTTGCACATGGAAATAACAGTAAATCAGCAGTTTAAGAAATACACAGGCCAGTCTGTTTAATAATAATTCTGATTTTCAATGTAAACTATAGCAGATAGCCTTGATCATGAATTTAGAAGTAAATAGGTAAAAATGACCTATTCACATAAAATTACTGTTGTCAACTCTCTAGATTTGCCATTGATAGGTCTTAAAATCATTGAAAGGGAAATTATCAATAAAAAAGTATTTGCGAATTCAGAATAGGTCAATATAAAATATTCTATGTTTTCATACCTTGATTAGTAAGCGGAAAACACACACACGCACATTTATTTTAAATAAATAATTAGTTATAAGTAAATTATAAAACAAACGTGCAGTTTTATTCAAAACAAGTTTCTTTGTATGTGTGTTTGTGTCTATACAGAGTGTGAGCTAGAACAAATAATATAGAGACCCACTTCATACAGAAACCAAGCCCCAACATTTCTGTTTATTTTTTGCACATCATATTACAAGAACCCTTAATGCTGAATAAAAACAGCAAGAAAAGAACTGCTTAATTTCAATGAAATGTTTATAAAATAAATAAATTTAAAAATCGAAATAAAACAAGACAAAAAAAAAAATGCAGCAACCACTCCATTAAAATACTTTTAAAACACAGCTGTTCTTTTTTGACAGTTTAAGCAGTCACACTTAAAAAACAAAACAAAAAAAAAACTACAACAAATGAACCACACTTGTTTAAACAGTTCAGAGGCAACATGCGTGCAACGCATGGATAGTTTATCAGAGCAAAATAGTGAGTAAACATCACTACTGTACATTACATTACTACAATAACAAGCTTTGACCAATTATACATTCTAGAGCAACGAAATAAACAATGCTCATAAGTATTTTCTATCGATTCATAAACAAACATAGCGAAGATAAAAAAAGAATTAGTCTGCTAATATTTAGTCTGCTAATATTTAAGACCTAATTCAAAAAATATTACAATTCACACTTTGCTCTCTCAGCAGAATCACTCTACAGGAATGCTTTTCATTCATGTTTCTGGAGACCCCCCAAAACTGTACAGTTTACATATCTCATGAACCTGACAATCGTTTCAGGTCTTGGAGTTTCCAATGTGCTAATGAGTTAAATCAGATGTGTATAATTAAGGAGACGTGCAAAACGTGCAGTGTTGGGGCCTGCAGAAATGTGGTTGAGAAACACTGCTCTGCAGCATTGGTAGGCGAGAGATATAGTGTCAAAATGGAAAATGTATATATTTTCACAGACTAATTTACACCACAGCTCAGTAGAGTAAAACATGTCAGGACTGAGTTAGGGGTCATTCACTTTTCGCGTCTAAAATTTCGTGGAAACTGTGAGACACGTAGCTTCCTTCATGCTTTCAAATGTGCTTTGCACTCGTGTCCCAAAGTCCATCTGTTGTTGCTAGGCAAGCATCAACTGCTTTCTCACAGGATGACCAACTGACAAAACATTGCTGCAACTCTGATGCAAGTATTATTTATGGATAAAATTAAAAAGCGCTGCAGTGTTTGTCTGAGGTAATTAGTATACATAAATGTGAATACTCTATACAAAGTAAAAAGCTGATTGGACAGTTCTTGTCATGTGACTCGCAGTACACTTACAGCATTCAGAGTTGAAATGGTTTTAATGCCTAAAATACGCAAGCACATTGCCAACATTGGAAATAATGAACTTGGGCGTGCAAAAGATGCCAAATGTGAACAACCCCTTATAGATAAAAAGGGTACAAAATATTTTCTTTGGAGGTGGAAGTCAGAAACACATTTTTAGTGTCAATTCTATTGTGTGCTTATACATCCTGAATAACAGAGTAACTAATAAATAATAATCAGTAACATTTGTGATGAGATTTACAAAGATGTCTCAACTGACCACTTCTGATCAATTTAGACATTGACATTTGGTACAAACAGGGTCATAATCAAAGCCACATAGTGTTTTACTACAGTAAAACTGAACTGATTTTAAATTCACAGACACAAAGCTGAAGATCTGTTTTTGTCTGGATTTGCATTGTAGCTGGTGACCTTGGATGTTATTTTATTTTATTTTTTCTTTCAGGAGGGTTTTACGTTTTCATCGCTCTGATTTGATCTGTAAATGAGAGGAGAAAGTTAAAAGAACGTTATTTTCCTGATTCTTTTTTGCACATAAAAAAACAAAAAACAACGAACAAACAGAAAAAATATTGTATAAAGAGGTTACACCAAAATTGCGGGACTTTGGGGGGAGGGAGGTGGGATGGGGGGATGGGACAAACAATTAACTATCAAATGTAAGACAACAGACATCGGTGAACATTTCAAAAGAATCTACACTTATCAGAACCTTCAAATACACCTCAAACGTCAAGAAGAATAGGGGTCTGGAAATGTTTTTTTGCATCAATTTGGGCTGTATCTAATCTTTAAAACACCTCATGAAGGTTTATTGTCTTTTGAATGTTGCCCAAAGTGACATTAAATGGTGAAAAAATAAATACAGCCCAGATGCGAGTTCTGATCGAAACTCTATTAATAAACAAGAATCACAACACATCTGGGAATTTCAGCTTCAGTACTTACAGTGCAATTTGTTCTATGGATAAAACAGAGCACAAGAATAGAAATGGCATTCAATATTTTAAAATATGCTTTTTTGAGGCCCTTCTTAAACAGCCTTTCTCTAAACAAACTAACAACTTGAGAATAAATGGCAAATAAGATGCACAAAGCATGTAAAATGCATTTACCTTGCAGCCAGTCTACACCCTCTAGAAGACCTTCTCCTTTCACTGCATCACTCGCACTGTAAAATTAAATAAATAAATAAATATTAGTTTAAATAAAATACATTTAAAATAACATTTCTTAAATAAATAAAAAGGTAAGTCGTTGAACAACAGTGTCTTTGAAAAGAGGGGCTAAAAAATAATAATGCAACAATGCTTTTATTCCAACCAAACTAAATTAAATATGACTTTATCTAGATAAAAGATATAACAGGAAAAAATCAAAAATAATTTGCTGTGTTAAACAGTACTTATATTTGAAACATTTAAAACATCCAAAAATAAATAAATAAAATAATTCCCAGGATTATTTTGCCTCCAACCTTTTTTTTTTTTAACATGTAGTTTCAATGCTATCTCATGGCAATTCGTAACTTTTGATTTAGTGGCTAATTCGTATGATCTAATTCGTTCAATTTAGTATGATTTGCTCATCACCCAATGACATTTGGGTTTAGGGGTGGGGTTGGGTGCCATGCCTCCTTTTTAAATCATACATCTTCGTACGACTGAACTTGTAGCCACTAAACTGGCAAAACGTAAAATGCTTACATTTTCTCGTGAGATCAGGCTGGTAGTTTACAATATAGTACTGACAAGGTTTACTTTTATTCAGAATGTACATTAAATTGATCAAAAGTATCAGTAAACATCATTTAAATTATGTCTTTTACACATTATATAATCATGGAAAAAGTTGTGGCTTCCACAAAAACAACTGTTGACCCTATATTCAATTCAATTCAGTTTATGTTGTGCTGGCGTCATGTTGGTGCAATGGGTAGCACAATCGCCTCATAGTAAGAAGGTTGCTGGTTAGAGCCCTGGCTGGGTCAGTTGGAAGTTCTGTATGGAGTTTGCATGTTCTCCCTGTGGTCGCGCGAGTTTCCTCCAGGTGCTCCGGTTTTCCCCACAGTCCAAAGACATGCGGTACAGCTGAATTGAATAAGCTAAACTGGCCGTAGTGTATGTATGTGTGTGAATGCAAGAGTGTGTGGGTATTTCCCAGTGTTGGGTTGCGGCTGGAAGGGCATGTACTAGCTTGTGTAGGAGAATTTTATCTTGAACAATCACAAATTTAAAAAATAATTATTCAACCATAGCCCCATACAGCTCCTCCCCTTCCGCTATATGAGCATGTTTGTAACCATTGAGTGCATGGAAAGCTCAACATTCTACACTTTCACCTTTTTTTATTGTTTGAATAAGTACAGAATTTAAAGTGTATTTGAGGTGCATTTGTTGTTTTTAGAATATTCTGTGTGAATGCATTGCTTAAGAGTGCACAAACAAGCGATTTGGGACACACCTTATATGTCATATTAAGAAAAAAAAAAAAATGCTTTCAACCATAGGATTAGAGCTGTACTTTTAACCACACGTGTCTGAGATGCTGCTTGTGAATGTTCTCTGGAACTATGGCTATGGGAACACTAATAGTAAAATTAGTTCTAGGAATAGGAATTCTAATAGTAATCTAAAACATGCGACCATAGCTGTCTCTCCAAAAGAGCAATATCATAATGATCTAGACGTCTAAAGGTAAGTCTACAATGAAAAACAAAATGTATTCAGACAGGACAGGTTTTACCCTCAGGAGATGAAGTAAATTTGTCACAGACACACTTTGTGTTATTCCCGTCTGAATTGAACACGTCTGTGTTGATTTCATGCAACCTTTGTAAAAATTAAAGAACAAATTACCTATCCTGGCCTGCTCGGGGTGTTCCTTAGAGAAATCCAATTCCATCTGGATAGGAATGCTTGTCACTGTGGTATGTAATACCTTTTTTCTCCATCTATTATGACATTTATTGAATACAGTAGCTAAATCTGTGAATTTGCTTCTTGTGCATTAGTTTGGTGATTTATGTACCGCTAACATCTTTAATCAATGTGTAAAGACAATTCCTTAATTGAGTAATCTAATTAAAGAGTTCCCCTAACTACAGGCATAATAATTGAATTATTTCACTTGCATAAACCTTGTTTATTTGAAATGACCTCTCATTTCGCCCACATACATAGACTGACCGTCTTGGTAATGCATTTCTGTAATCTCAATCTCATTTACTGTTATTAACTGTAACTCATATACTCTTTACAAACTGCAACCAAATCAGAATAGTGCTTTAGATTGACAAATGACACACACACACACACAACAGAGCAAACAAACCACAAACGTAAGGTCTATTTACCCCAAGTACAATATTTACAACACTGAAGATATAGTTTGAAGAACCATTTAAAAGTATGTTTAAACATAATGTTTTTGTTGTTTTCTTTATAGAAAAGAGTTGAACACAGAAGAATATCTTATCAAAATGATTTCTGTATCTGTGAAAAATACCAAAAAAATTCAAATGTCAAAAATACTTGAAATTGTATTTGAGCAAAGTTAATTTTTGTAGATAACGTTTGTAAGTGAGTTAACTAAATAATTTAGTGTTTATGTAAAACCTGGCTATGGTTTTTAATGCTCTTATTTTAATCTTTATGCATTTCCTGCAATTATTAAAAACATCCACAACTGATTATCCTATTCTTGTCTGCTGGGGTTTATTTTAAAGGTCCCATTAAATTATTATTATTATTATTATTTTAGATGTTAGTATTAGTATTGCCAGTTAAAAAATATCTATAAGCTAATGTGCTCCAAAACAGTGAAAAAAAACTAATGTTTAAAAGATATAAAACCAATATAACCATGTAAAGCTTGTAGTTTGTCACTTCTGCCTAAATGGGTTCAGTTTCTCTTTAAATCACAACCAATCAAATGCTCTCTAGTATCTGACATGCCCTGCCCCATCATTAAAGATGACATCAGAATAACATTTCCTTTTCTTGATTTTCTGTTTCAGTTTCTGCTGTCTCTGCCAGCTTAGATGAATTGAAAAACAGTGGAGTAAACTGAATTAACTGGTACAGTGGAACAAACATTAAAGCCAGTTTGAGATTATTGTAGCTGATTAAAACTTAAGCATCCAGTCAGAATATATTATGTGAGTAGAGCATTTAAATCAACAGATGACAAAACTGATGTTTAAGATGTTTAGTTATTGTTACATGTTTTGTACTTTGTGTGAACGGGCCTTAACAATCTTATAGAAATAAACGTTTTGCTTTCCTACCAGATATGCCATGGCTTGTCCTTAATGTTTTCCAGACACAAAAGCTGGGAGACCTTCACTGCTGACAAAGCATCCCTGAGATCCATCTTGTTGGCGAAAAAGAGTAAAGGTATCCTCCTGTGCTTAATATCTGAATACATTCATAAACGCAAATGTGGTTAAGAATTGGAATGATTTTAAATCAGATCTGAAAATGATTACAAGAAAACAAATTCAGGAAAAGCAAGATGTACCAGGGTGATTCAAAAGGGTATCCAGTTCCTCTTTTGCCACTACCATTCTTAGTTTATCTCCACTGTCAATCACAAATATGATGGCCTGCCCCTCCCTGAAAAACACATTGATACATGCAAGTCACACAGATCCATTCCAAAGTGGCTGACGGCACTCGGCTTGCTCAATATTATCTAATAAGCTTACTTGTAATAGTGTTCCCACAGATTTCTATATCTTCCCTGTCCTGACATGTCGAACACTGTGAAAGAAAGACTTTGGAGAGAGAAGCTGTGTTAGTGAAAATTTGAAAATTACAAACATGGGGTTTTTCACATTGTCCTAGAAGGGATAGTTCACACAAAATGAATAGTCTGCAATCATTTACGGTCCCTCCATTTGTTCCAAATTTGTTTGAGTTTTTTTTCTTCTGTTGAACACTATTCAAAAAAAAAAGAAATACATGTAGAATAATTTTGGGGGAAAGCAATCATTTATTTACATAGTATTTTTGTTCTTACTATGGATATCAATGTCTGCTTTTCCTCCACATTCTTGTTTTGTGTTCAACGGTAAAAATTCATAAATGTTTAGACCAGGAGTAAATGGTGAGAAAATGTACATTTTGGATGGCAAACTATCCCTTTGATTCAGGTGTAATTCAGGTCTATCATTTTAAATACCACTTTGATCCCAGGGTAAAGGAATGTTTTAAACTTGTAATTGAGACATGGGGTAAGCACTACTTGTTACCCAGGATTATGGAAAAAACCTGTTCTGGAGCAAGGTTAGCATGACATTGATTGCACAATTAGTTGAATTTATAACCAAAATCACAATTGCGGATGCCACAATTACATTATCTTTCAAAGACTTTTAATAATAATAATAATAATAATAATTATA
>CAIGQQ010008105.1:598914-616361 GCA_903798035.1 Danio albolineatus
CTCCCCCCTTTCCTTTTTTAATGATAATATATATATATATATATATATATGTGTGTGTGTGTGTTTGCGGCTAAAATACGTAATTTTCTCAATTTATACCATTATTTCCTTTCATTTGGGTATCTTACTCTGGAAAATATGCTAATCCATATGACTTAAGTATTAGTACTTGTTTTACTTGATATATATTTATTAAAACATGTAGAATAAGAGTAATTTGAAGATTTACTCCTTAAATGTTTACTATTTAAATAAGGTAACACTTATATTGTCTTAATTAAAGTAATTATGACACATAATTGTCCATTTAATGTTAATGCATTTATTAACATGAGCAAAGAATTAGTAATACATTTATTATTGTATTTATTCATCTTTGTTAACATTAGTTTACGTTATTAAGTTAAATAACGTTAGTTCAAGTTAGCTCACTTTGCATTAAAGAATGTTAATAAGCACCACTTTGGATTTTATTAATGCGTTAGTAAATATTGATTAGTAATGCTATTACACTATGGTTAATAAATGCTTTTCAAGATTATTTGTACTTATGTAATGTTAGTAATTACATTAACAGACCATTATTCCAAATTTAAGGCATTATTTAAGGTATTGTACTGCAAAAAAAAAACGAAAAAAAAAAGAAGAAAAAAAATCTAATAATCCTTCATTGATTTTGGTGTCATGAAAAGTGTTGCAATGTTTACATTCTGCCAGGATGGCATATAGTGTTTCTTTTTACAGATTTCACTCAATGTCTGGGACCATTTAGACTCCTTGTGGTAAAAAAAAAAAAATCAATCAATCAATCAATGGTATTTGGTTTAAGTGTACACTTACCAACTTTAAGCTCTTTCAGAAGCTGTCATCAACTAAACACAGAACAATCTGGCATAATAATAATTAATTATCTAAGTTGTGCCAAAGTAAAAAATTACATTAGATGGCACCTGTGTGTAGCTCCATGTCTACAACTGTTTGATGTCACTAATACAGAAAGCATTGGACACTTTTTGAAAAATATGTGGATTTTTAAAAATAATGAAAATCTCTCGTGGGTTTTCTACTGCATATTTCAGTAATAGGCACCATGTACATTATATTAAGCCATTCAAATCTTAATACCTGGGGATGTCTTTCAATTTTGTAGGGTTTTGCACACTGGTCAGTAATTAAAGGGACATCAATGCTACATTTCCCCTCCCCTAAAATTTCTTGCATGAGTCTAAATGTCCTGATATATAAGACTAGTTTATACCTCAAGGGATTGTGAATGTGTTTTATATGTATTACTGTATCCAATATGGCACATGCACTTATGCACTTACACACTCAACAGCATAGTCTATGAGTTTATTTAATGTTTTTTTTTTTACTAACCAGAAATTGAAATCCTTTCCCAGACGACATTTAATGGTTGCCAAATTAGTAAAATATATGATCAAACTTCTAAATGAGTATAACCGCATTCACCATTAATACTTCATGAGTATAACCATCGGTATTCACCATCGGGAGGTGGCATGATCATGGTCAGGTAGGAGAACTATGCTTGCACAATCCAAAATATGTATACGTATGTGTACTGTGTGTATTTTCATACATGGAAGCCACTCTGCTGGACGTGGAGGAACTGTAGTCGTAGTGCTTGTATGCTGCTCACTATCCTCCTCTGGTGGCCAATCAGAGACACTCCAATTCTTCTTACGTCACTGTTGACAAAACATCACGGGTGAGACATCTGAAACTGACTGCGTGAAATTAAAAAAGGGACAAAAACTGAATTTATATACATTTATTTTGCTAGGCTATCCACTTAAACCATTCAATTTTCAATTTACTCATTTGAACATTTTTCTTTTTAATAATTGATGAACTTGTATTACTGTCAAACATTCATTTATTCATTTCATTCATTAATTTCCCTTTGGTCACCACAGCGGAATGAACCGCCAACTTATCCAGCATTTGTTTTGCACAGCGGATGTCCTTCCAGCTGCAACCTATCTCTGGGAAACATCCATACACACTCATTTACACTCATACACTACGGACAATTTAGCCAACCCAATTCACCTGTACCACATGTCTTTGGACTTTCTTTGCACCCAGAGGAAACCCACGCGACCATGGGGAGAACATGCAAGCCGAGGCTCGAACCAGTGACCTGCTTGCTGTGAGGTGAACGTGCTACTCACTACGCCACCGTAACACCTACTGTCAAACAACCACTGTCAATTATTTTTAGCCTTTTCTTCATTTCTCATCAGGGATTTGAATAATTTGAAATCCAAAAGCCTATATCTCTGACTGATTATTAAAAAGCTGAACAGAAACTTTCTAACACTCACACATTAATGAGAAATTGGTCATAAATGGTGATACAATAAATGGTGAAAACAAATTAAATAATAAAAAAAAAATTGAAAATAAATTTGACAAAATGGACAAGGAATGATTTATTGGGAAAAAGGAATGCATCTTTCATTATTGTTGTCTCTTTTATTCTTTATTAGAAATAGGTTTTGCCTGGTGATATATTAATTTATTTGGGAAAAAGGTATGCATCTTTCATTATTGTTGTCTCTTTTATTCTTTATTAGAAATAGGTTTTGCCTGGTGATATATTAACCAAACTTCTTTTCTGAGTGTGAATTTGATGCAGCTTACTGGAAAAGCGCATTGATATATGAAAATAACTTTATTTCTCATTTAGCTTTTCTATACAATGAGATGTGCTTAAAGGTGTGTGATAATAATGTCAGCTTATGTGCACACATAAGTTTGCAGAAAGAGTAAGTGTGACTAGATACGACCGCCAGAGGACTGCAGAATGATTGACAAATGACGAATTCCACCAAAACTCCACCTTTTAATCCCAGTTGTGTATAAATACTGGAGTTAGGAAATGCAGAGTTGTTGAATGTAAATCTTGTATTGCACTGGTGTAACGTGACCCAAAGCTCTGTTTATCGAATTATTCACTTGTATCTAATAAAGTACTAATATTTTTGGTATTGAAGAAACTCTCTCATGACCTTTTCATTGAACATGCATGGAATTGGCTACATATTCCAGCAGAACATAGTACACATTAAATTATGATGACATACTTCATATGTAAGCTTCATTTAATGAACCTAACCCTAACCCTAACCCACCTGCTACTAAGGTTATTGTTTGCAAACTGACTCATGAGACTTAAATGTAATGTGTGTATGGCCATAGATGCAAATCACTTCACAATCATGAGGGGGGTCTCTCTACACCACCACTAGTGTGCAGCATCCACTTGGATGATGCGGTGGCAGCCAAAGGACAACAGCGCCAGTACACTCATCAGCTATGGGTGGAGCGGAGAGACAGTGATACAGCCAATCCAGTGGATGGGGATGATTGGGAGGCCATGCTGGGTGAGAGCCGATGGAGGGAATTTGGCCAGGACACCAGGGTTACACCTCTACTCTTTACACAAAGTGGCATGGGATTTTTAATGACCTCAGTTTAACGTCTCATACGAAAGATGAAAGATTTTCACATGTGGTCTCCCATCCAGGTACTGACCAGCCGCAGTCCTGCTTAGCTTTAGTGAGTAACCGGTCTTGGGCTGCAGGGTGATATGGCTGTGATATGGAGGGTAAAAAAAAACAAAAGGCAATACAGAGAACTCAATGCAGAAGTAGACTTACTCAATGGTCATGGTGGATATGGAGTCCAGGGTTGTGTATCCTGCCGCAATAAAGTTGTTCTTGTATTGACTCATTTTGATGGAATCCAACCAATCACCAATAGATATGAAGAGAGGGTAGTCTTGCAGATCCTCAGGGGATTCTGGGAAACTGTTGAAACATGCAACAAACACTGAATTTAAAACAACAACAGTTGGGCAAGTTGAAATACATTTGGGAACTGCAAACATGAACTGAAGACAAACCTACTGTCTTTTTCCATTACACCTCTAGATTTTGAGATTTTGGGTTATTTAGCTTTTCATTAGGAGTTTTGTTTTTCAGTCTAATATAAAGAAAACATCCAAAATACATCTTTACATGTTTCTTCTGTCACACTTCATCAATTTGTTTCTGTAGATTTCATTTATAACACATATTTTTAAAGGCAGTTTCCTCTAAATATTTTTTTCCCTGCACAATAAATGTCCACTTAAGCTGCATATTCATTCATTCATCATTCATTCATTCATTCATTTTCTTGTCGGCTTAGTCCCCATCGCCACAGCAGAATCAACCAGCCGCAACCCATCTCTGGGAAACATCCATACACACATTCACACTCATACACTACGGACAATTTAGCTTACCCAATTCACCTATACCACATGTCTTTGGACTTGTGGGGGAAACCGGAGCACCCGGAGGAAACCCACGCCACCGTGGCGCCCTCATTCATTCATTCATTCATTCATTCATTCACCGTGTTTTTGTTTGCAGCATTTTCGAAATTATTTAATCTATAAAAGCTTTGTAAACACCTTTGAAACTAATAAGCTAAAATAATATATGAACAAAATAAATGAACAAACAAACAAATACAAATTTTGAACCTGACTTTAACCAATGTTCAGCTGTATGTGCTAGAATTGCATGTACATTTGCACAATTAAATATGGCTAATTTTAATATTTAAATGCACAGTTTTAGAAACCTGTAATGCAAATATAAAGGAAAAAAAAGTAATTCTTTATATAATCAAGCAACTGGGGAAGTATGTACTATTGTTCTTTTTTTCTCTCTTGCCGTAAAGACATTTCCCACTGTTGTGTACTTGCCTTGTTTTAGTGTTTATTTCTGTTTAGTTTTGTCATTCCCCATCTCCTTAGTTATCCAGCTTGTTGTTGTAGTTATTAATTCTCACCAGCCCTCGTCTTATCTTGTTTATCTTGATTGTTTTGATGCACTATATATACACTGTCTTGTGGTTGACTCTCATTGAGTAAGTTTACATGGACATCAATAATCTGATTTTAATACGATTAAGATAATACACTGATAAAGCGTCTATCATGTAAACAATGACTTTTGATTATCTTGATCCGCATGAAGTTATAATCAAACTAAAGAAATGAAATTAAGACATGTGGAGTATGCTGATTTGAGTCGCATTACTGAAGTGCAGTGCAGTACAGACATGTAAACACCTTAATCAAACTATTAGTCTATACACACACTACTGTTTGACACTATTATCTGCACCTACCGAGTCAGTAAACGACCACAGACACCTGCATTGCTAAATAGTTTTTGTTCCCCTTGCACTTCATACTCACATCCAATATCTTGTTTGTCACGAGGACATGCATGAATTGTTCCTGAATGAAATGAAAGTGCCAAACTGCAGTTAAAGTCAACAAATTAAAAGAGAAACACACAAAATTGCACAAAACTTCGGAGGAAATGTGGATAGCGCGGTGATGCAGTGATGTTAATCAAATTATGTGCTATAACATGTAAAACGGGATCATAAAAGAAACATTCAAAAATCAACTCATGTAAACACCTTAATCATATTACTGTCTTTTTCAGAGTAAGGCAAATAATTTGATTACTAATGTCCATGTAAACATAGTCAGTGTCTCTAGTTTTTTATTAATTTTCTTTTTGTTGTTGTTGCTCCCAAGATGTTCTTTGTGTTTTTATTTAATAAATATGTTTTATGTGGCGTTTGGATCCTCCCAATCATCTGCACTACACCACAGACCAGGAAACCCACAAGGGAAGTCTAGTAAACAATGAAAGTGTTGATTTGAAGATGTTGTTGTGATGGTGTTAATACCTATTTACATCCTCCACCAGTGTGAGGAGGCTGCTGGGATTGCGGATGAGCTTGTCGAGGAAGCTGACCACGTCATTAAAGTGTGGTCTCCGGCTGCGTTCCTTCTGCCAGCAGAGCAGCATGAGCTGGTGCAGGGCCACGGGGCAGCCCATGGGTGCAGGGAGCCTGTAGCCCTCCTCTATAGACAGAATCACCTGCAGGACAACACACACAAGCTTACTGGGATACACATTCTATAGGCCAGTTTATCACTGGTTGCACATGCAGTATTAGGGATTCCTTCCATCAGTGGCATGTAGTACTTAAAACAGATAGAGCTTTCCCAAATATATGTATTAACTAACTAATATATATGTTTTATGGGGGTGACAATGTGGCTCAGTGGTTTGCACTGTCGCCTCACAGCAAAAAGGTCACTGGTTCGAGTGCTGACAGGGTTAGTTGGCTTTTCTGTATGGAGTTTGCATGTCCCTGTGCTCGTGTGGGTTTCCTCCGGGTGCTCCGGTTTCCCCCACTGTCCAAAGACATGCGCTATAGGTGAATTGAATAAACTAAATTGCCCGTAGTGTATGTGCGTGAATGAGTGTGTATGGATGTTTCCCAGTACTGGGTTGCAGCTGGAAGGGCATTTGCTGTGTACAACATATCCTGGATAAGTTGGCGGTTCATTCCGCTGTGGGAACCCTGAAGCTGAAGGAAAATGAATGAATAAATGTTTGTTGTATATACAGCAGGCACAATAAGTATTGAATGCTTCATGATTTTCCCTTTTCAATATATTTCTAAAGAGCTGCTGACATGAAATTGGCCAAGAATTTGGTAAAAACTCAAACAATACAAATGTACAAACAAGATATGTTTTCTTAGAAAAATGGTACTGCTTTCAGTTTTTTTTTTACCCATTGTATGTATAATAATAGGCAGCACGATGGGGCAGTGGGAAGCACTGTTGCCTTACAGCAAAAAAATTGCTCAGCTTCAGCTGGGTCAGTTGGCATTTCTGTGTAGAGTTTGCATGCTCTCCCCATGTTTGCGTGTGTTGTTTCCGGGTGCTTTGGTTTCCCCAACATGTCCAAAGACATGCTGTATAGGTGAATTAGGTAAGCTAAATTGTCCATAGTGTATGTGTGGGAATGAGAGTGTATGGGTGTTTCCCAGAGATGGGTTGCAGCTGAAAAGGCATCTGCTGCGTAAAACATATGCTGGATAAAGTGGCAGATCATTCTGCTGTGGCAGCCCCTGATGAATGTAAATCTTATTATGTCAACAAAACATCAACAGGTATTGCATTCTGGAGGAAAACACACAGTTGGTCAAAATTAACAGTCCTCCTGTGATTTTTTTCTTTTTTTTCTTAATTATGTTTAACAGAGCAAGGACAATTTCACAGTATTTACTATAATACATTTTATTTCATTTAGAATAGAGGCAAACATGATAAATAAATAAATAAATAAATAAATAAATAAATAAATAAATAAAATAGTAAAAAATAAACAAACAAACAAATAAATAAACAACAACAAACCAACAAATAAACAACAACAAACAAACAAACAAACAAACAATCTAACAAACTAACTAACTAACTAACTAACTAACTAACTAACTAACTAACTAATTAATTAATTAATTAATTGTTTAATTAATACATTAATATGTTTTATCTTTTCTAAGGACAATATTATCAGCCTCAAAGTCTCTTTTTTTCAATTCGCTATTGAATAAACCAACCTTTCTGTCTATTTAAACTAACCTATTTAAGCATTAAAATGTTACTTTAAGCTAAATACTAGTATCTTGCAAAAGAGACTATTTTATACAATTAGAAGAGAACAATATTATGCATTGTCTTTATGGCAAAGAAAAAAGGAATTACTGGAAATTAGTTATTTAAACTGTTTAGAATATTTCTGTTAAACAGTACAGAAATATTGGTAAATATTTTAAAATGAAATAAAAATCACAGGAGGACTACTACAGTAATTATGACTTTAACTGTATTTGCTGTTGATGACAACATGTACTTTAATTAGGAAAAAAAATCTTCAGTAATTTACAAAATAAATAAAAATGAAAGATAATTTTCAAGTGGCCTCTTCTTTGTTTCCATACAGATTACAGTTATCAGAATACAGTTACTTCAGTTTTTGCAGTTACTGTACATCAAAAAAGCATGATTAGACTGAATAAGCTGATCAACATTTCTGAACAGCCTATAGCACAGCCCCTTTTTGGGCGTCTAACATAAATCAGTCACATAAGTCACTCACATCTTGATTAGACATCTCCCAGTAGGGCCGCTCCCCATATGACATCACTTCCCACATGACAATTCCATAACTCCACGCATCACTGGCTGAGGAAAACTTCCTGTACGCAATGGCCTCCGGAGCTGTCCAGCGGATGGGGATTTTACCCCCCTGGCAAAACAAAACCTTCTCTTTTTATTATAATCCACTTGTTAACATGGAATAAAGTTTTCAGGTCCAAGCCTCTAATTGAGAAAAGTTTATCACCACTTTTAATTTATTCCTCGCATACATTAAAGTCAATCTTTTACAAAATAATTGTGTTTACTACAGACTCTGTATAAACATTCAAATTTTTTATAGTATTACAGCCAGTGTTGGGTGTAATTAAATCAACCACTCAAAAGGTAAAGTTAAAGTAAGGGATTTCTGCTCATTTTTATGCAATTAAATTACAGTTACATATAATGTGTTTGCCTTAAATAAATAAAAAAATAATTAAAATTAATTCCACAGTTTTGTATAAATAAATTTATGATTTTCTTTTTTTTATTGTTGTTGTTGTTTTGCAAATGTATTTTGCAGAAATTCTTTTTAGGTTAAACAAGGTTACGTTTATAACTTAAAGGGTGGTCCACTTCGATATCATATTTTAAACTTTAGTTGATGTAATGTAGCTGTATGAATATAAACAACATCTCTGAATGTAATACAGTCAAAGTTCAATGCAAAGTGAGACATTGGCTTTTACAAAGTTAGCTTAGCAAAGCCTACAGCGAGCGAAGTTTGGGGACTACAAACAAATACATCTAGGTTCATGATGTCATAAACCCTTCAGGTTATGCGTATACACCCCACGCAGCAAAGGGGCAAGGAGGAACTGTAATGTTATAGCAGAAAAAAGCTAAAATGCTGTCCAAACGCTGCTATTTTCACAGAGTTTGTTCTGTTTCTGTATTTGATTGTCCAAAGGACATGACACAAAGAGAAAAGTACATACAATTTAATTTTAATTATGTTCCAGAGAATTATAAAAAATGTAGGGGGTAGATTCCAGAATCTCTCTCAGTTTAATGCTGGATTTGGCTAAAAACTCCTCAAAGAAGGAGCAGCTCCAACCATAATAGGATAAGCTGTGGATTGTGAGCCACAACCTGTAAGTATTTTTATTTGTTAAAATTTATCTATTACATGCACAGTTTCTAGCATTAACAGTATGTTGTTGCAAGTATGCAAACAAAGATGTAAACAATAGGAAATGCTGTTTGGCACCATTAACAATTTAGCTACACATTCATATTTATCTGTCAAACCTCTGTAAACAGCCAAGATTTTCAGCAGCGCTGCAGTGTCTCTCTATGCGGCCACTTTCTGTGCATTCTACATCTCAAATAATGAACTCGCAAAAGATATATGAATGAATCGTATTACTTACACATGCTTATTCCAAATATATGTGAAAGACACTTGTCAGATTTTATTTTAGAGAGCAGACATGAGGTTCAGCTGTGTCATTTTCTGTATGATTCAGGTTCAAACTGATACGGCACTGAACAACTTTCTAGTGACTTGGAGCTGATCTGCAAATCACAGCACATTATGTTGGCTGACTAATGAGAGCCTCTTGAGGGCAGGTCTTTGGTGAAACTAGGAAACATGACAGTCGTT
Organism: Danio albolineatus; assembly: GCA_903798035.1. Taxonomy (NCBI): domain Eukaryota; kingdom Metazoa; phylum Chordata; class Actinopteri; order Cypriniformes; family Danionidae; genus Danio; species Danio albolineatus. Next base: position 608,625 of record CAIGQQ010008105.1, read on the forward strand.
TTCATGTTAGCTGAGTAGCAGTAAATAATTAAAGTATGATATATGAAAAATAAGGTGATTTTTTTTTTTTTTTTTTTTACAAATAAAGCATGAGTACAGATTGCTATGCATCCCATTAATACAACCAAGCCTTAAAAACACACTATGGACCACCCAATGATATCTCTTAATCTTTAACACGGAAGTGAATTGCACTGACTCTCTTTTGAGAAATGACTCAAACTGATGCACTCATGTGAGTCAAAAAAGTAATCAGATTATATAACTCACATTACTTTCATTACTTGCAATGCATTACCCCCAACACTGCCAGCAGCCAGTCCCTTTTGTGATTGTCTAGCCAATTAAAAACCATTTTGATAGCTTTTTTGTGTAATACAGAAGTTTTCTTGGCATCCAATAGTTTGTGCCACACTAAGACCCTGTATTAAAAAGTTCAGATGTATCCAGACACACTTAGCATCTTATTATGACACTAATTACTCAATCAGTCCTCAGAGTAAGCCTTTAATCTCATGTTATACTGCTTAGATAAACTCAATCCAATTCAGCAACACACAACAAGCAGATTGGTGCTAAGCTCCAGAGATTGAGGCTCAGCTCGGGCTCTCTGGATTGTTATTAACTGTGAACAGGCCTGAATGTAAATGAAGCAGGTGGATGTGTGGCTTACTGTGGTGGTGTAAGCTGCCTCCGGGTCGTCCTCCAGCACCCTGGACAGACCGAAGTCCGACACCTTACACACCAGGTTGTCATCCACTAGAATATTTCGGGCTGCCAGGTCTCGGTGGACATAGCCGATGTCGGACAGGTACATCATACCTGAGGCAATGCCACGCAGCATACCAACCAGCTGGATCACGGTGAAGTGCCCGTCATGCTTCTACAGAAGAAAAGCAAAGAAAGGGAAATGAGAGGCAGAGAGGTTTTGAATTGTATCATAATAAACGATGCAAATGTTCACATTTATTTGAGAGAATAAGAAACTATGAAGTCTAGAGTTGGTGTTGTGGATGTTATTCATCCACTCATTTACTTATTGTGCTTGATTGCCTTATAGCAAGTTTGCTCTGATAAATGGTATAGAAATGGTAATAATATGTGCAAGTTTTGGAAAACTATTGTGTCTGTTTCTGATGTCATGCAAATTTATAGTATATTTTTAGTCTATTGATCTTATTCTGCAATGCGGAAGTGCTTCTGAACTTCTGATTAAGTTGCCTCTGGGAAAAATGACTACACTGTACAAAAAATTGCGATAAATTTTACAGTATTACTGACAATTTTTACAGTATTACTAGCAAAATTTACAAACGCAATGTAAATTAACAATTACAACTGTGCTGCAAAACTACTAAACTGTAATTGATAGTTTAGATGAGATTCGATTCAACTTTATCGCCATTGCACATGAAAACGTACAAGGCAACAAAATGCAGTTTAGGTCTAACCAGATGTGCAAAAGCAGCATGTGCAGGATATAGTAGATATAGGTTTTAAAATGCAATTATATAAAAAAAAAAAAAAAAAAAAAAAAAATATGGCTAATATATACAGATAAATGTGCTATGAACATTATATACAGGTTGTATTAGCTATGAACGAAGATTTACAATAGATGAATATATGTACAGGTTGCTATTAATAATTGTATTCAGTGATTGATGAATTAGTACAATGAATATGTGAATTTTTAATTGTGCAAACAATAAATAGTGCAGTGTTTGGGGGGTGTATGAGAAGAGGCAAAAGAGTTAGTGGGGGCAGAGTTTAAAAAGGACTGTTGCTCAGTCTGCTGGTTTTTGTCCGAAGGTTTTTGTTTTACAGTGCACTTGTAATTTTTACAGTATAACTGACAATCAAAATCCATTAATTCATTTTCTTTTCAGCTTAGTCCCTTTATTAATCTGGGGTCGCCAAAGCAGAATGAACTGCCAACTTATCCAGCATATGTTTAACACAGGGGATGCCATTACAGCTGCACTCTATCCCTGGGAAATCCACACGCACTCATTCACTACGGACAATTTAGCTTACACAATTCACCTATACCATGTCTTTGGGCTTGTGGGGGAAACCAGAGCACCCGGAGGAAACCCACGCAACCACAGGGAGAATATACAAACTCAGAAATTCCAACTGACCCAGCTAAGGGTCGAACCAGCAATCATCTTGCTGTGAGGCGATCATGCTACCTGCTACGCCACCGTGGCACCCACAATCAAACTTGCCAGCAATAATGTAAATTGTACAGCAACTTTACAGTGTAGGAATAATAAACGGAAGAAAACGGTCAAACTACTTGCTCTACAAACAAGCGTGTTCATAACTATACATAAAAAGTAGAATAATATAAAAAGAAAATATCAGTTTACAACATCAAGTAGCATAATGAGCTGTTTTTAACATCGAGAAATGGAAATGAATGAGACCGGAAGTCTCGAGCCAAAAATTTCCAATGGCTGGCCTGCTTCTAAGTGAAGACTAAGGTCAATAGAAAGAAAATCAATCTCATTTTAGGTTTAAGGCTGGATTGAAGAAAATGTTGCCTTGTGTGGGCCAAATACTAACTACAATATATTTTACAAGAACATTGAGATAACTGTTCTTTATTTTTAAGTGTTAAATATTAGTAAGTTATTCATTCAAACAATTTGTAAAATTTAAACCGGATAATTTAAAAATGTAACAACAGGTTGCTTCACAAACTCTCCCTTTTTTATTCCCACTAAACTGCTTTTTTATATCATTGATGTGTGTAATTTGAATGTACAGTGAACTACATGTTTATACTTTCCATGCTGTTATTGTACTTTTTGCCCACATTTTCAATTCAGTCAATTTATTTAACATTTATTTTTGCTACTGTTTTCACCTGCTGTTTAGAAAGTATTACATTTTAATACAGAATTTGAGACAGATAATATAAATATCTTGACATGTAGTGTTTTTTAGATTAATTTACGAAATTTTGAAGACCCATTGGACATTGGCCCCCTGGGTGACAACCATTGTTTTTGACTACAACAATGCAGGATATGTCAACTTCCCAGAGGCATTTTATATCAACTAATAATCAGTTGTCAAAATACAAAAAGCTCTCTTTCCACAATGTACTGTAGGTGCCATAATGAGGAATTGTAGATTTTTTTCATTTTTCATACCCTCAAAAAAGAGTCCAAGGAGCCATTCTCCATGTATTCCACCACAATCATCACAGGCCGACCTACAAAGAGGAAAACAGGACACCTGTAAGTAATAGACTAAGTTACATGGAAAGAAACTGAGCGAAATGGGACAGACATCACTACATTATTCATCTCTGTCTTTGTGTGACTGGTCATTTCCACAATGTCAAATGCAAAAGTTCACTTTTGGCTTCATCAGCAGTGTTAAGTTATTGTGATATAATGCTAATTTAACATCTGCTGTTTAGTACAGCACAAACTATTAGCTCATGTCAAGTAAGCAGTGAATATTGGATTAGAGACAAGACAAAACTACAATCACATGTTTTTTTTTTTTCTGGGTTATAATGAGATGCGGAATCTGTCCAGCATAGAATCAGTATTTGTTTCCACGTCAGAGCGTAGCTGTAAATGTATCAAACTACGTACACAAACATGAAAACAGCTTTGGACCGATGATGATCCAAGCTATTCCGTAATCAGTTTCAACAAACAATTTGTGTCATCACTGAAAAAGTTAATTATCAGTATTTCATGATTTCCTTATCTGTATAATTCATGCATTCATTTATTTTTTACTGTGTGCCGTGATATTCAGACACAGCTCCGTATGTTTGCAGTCGCATATGCAAACTCAGTGCTGAAGGGTATAATGCTCGAGTAAAAAAAAAAAAAAATTACCCCTTTTAAAAAAGAAAATAATATTTGGGCATTAAATTTAATCTTGACATACATACCTGTACTAGGCATGTGCCGGTATAAGATTCTGATGGTATGATAACCTTGGATAAAAATATCACAGTATGACGGTATTGTGTTTACTGCTCTAAAATATATTGTTTTAAATGTCTGGCTAAAAAACTAAACCTTTTCCCCTTTGAACACAATATATTTTATTTTGAGAAACATTTAAAGTATTTTGGGGCAGTGAACATGTCAGGCTAAATAAATCAAAAGAATCATTGACTTCTGCTGTTTTTATTTGTTTGAAAACGGTTATCGTCCCATGCCTAATACCCTATCGGATTATTACAAATATATCATTTTAACAAATAGTTTAAGTGCCAAGAAATCTGTAAGAAAACTGTAATATTGTACTAAAATGTATTATTTATTTTTAATGTTTATTTCATCAAAGTAGCAAAGTGTTTTACAGTAAATTCAAAGAGGTTGCATCGTGGTTATTACAAAGTTTTTATTATTTATTTATTTTTTAACATCGATGATAATAAGAAATCATCATCAGAATATTTGTAAAGGATCATGTAAAAATCTACATTTTTGATTAAATAAATGCAGCCAAGCTTAACGTAACATACTTCTGTCATTCAATCGATTAATCAATCATAGACCAAACTTCTCTTACTCTTTGTGACCACACCCTCCAGATGGATGATGTTAGGGTTATCGAACTGTCCCATGATGCTTGCTTCTCGCAGAAAGTCTCTTCTCTGACGTTCAGTGTATCCTCCCTTAAGAGTCTTTATAGCCACAGGAATTTCCTTCTTTCCTGGGATACGGAGAAGACCACTGCACACCTCGCCAAACTCGCCTGTAGAACACAAACACAACCTGTTTTAACGCAAAATGTTTGATCAACGCGATGGTTAGTCTTGGAACATTAAAATCAACCAATCAGATTTGAGAAACATTTAACAGTTTATGTCAAGTTTAAGCTTGTACAATCAGGATGAGATGTATCTACATAGTTCATAAAAGGATTTCAGGAATACAGTTAGAGTTAGGTTTAGGAATTCATTTTTGATTCATTTTTTGAACAGAAATCTTGTTTTTGCAAAATGTGGTGAACCAGGAAGGTGTCAAACTCTGAAAAATCAGGATGTGCCAGGAAACACACGCAAGTTCACATTCAGTGTTGTAGCTACTTGTTGTACTTTACCGTACTAAACACTAGGTGGCAGTCAAACTATACCAAACAACCATGTTTCTAAGACACTTAACAACGTTTTCTTTGTGACAATTATTTTGCACTGAATTATTTCCTACTTATCTCACTGAAGATTAGATTCAAATCATTTTGTCTTCAGAGAATAACAAAGTGATTTTTCAGAGAGGCAGTTAAAGGCTTAACTGGGAAAATGATTTGAAATGTATTTTAATTAGACACAAAATTGCAACCAAAGCCTGGATCTGGAGACTAAAGGAGAGAGAAAAATACAAACATTTTTTAAATAACTTAATCTTGTAACTAAACATGTCATGAGTGAGAAATAATTAATTTTGGATGAAGAAAAAGCTGGAGTGGATTATGGGCTGCTGAAGCATTGCTGTAAAAAAGATCTGACCTGCTCCGATGACCCTTTCGATTCGGATACGAGATGGATCGATTTCCTTGGCAAACTCATGAACGGCCTGTGAAGGGTCCTCGTAAGTGTCAGGGTCAATGTACGTCTTTAATCCTGGGAACGGCACTATAAAAACAAGTCAAAGGTTAAAAATTAGATGGTTTTTTTTTTGATGAACTGTGAATATATCTGAAAATATATTATGTGTGTATGCTATTAAGATCTCATACCATGCCCGTTTTGATACTGAGTCCTTTTTTTGTCTTCTGACTTTATTTTTGATTTTATGTACCACTGGCACCTGTCCGAGCAAAGAGAAATTGAACGGATTAGTGGAAACGTTGATATAAATCACATCAAGACACAAATCATTTTTTTTTTTGGTCACACTTTATTTTGATGATCTGTTTGTTGAATTTAAGTTACATTGCAACTAATCCTCATTAGATTATAAGTAGACTGTTAGGTTGGGGTTAGTGTAAATTGACATGTACTTGCAAAGTTTCTTATAGTCAGTTAAATGTCTGCTGAATGTCTGTATCAACAGATATTAAGCAGACAGTCTACTAATTATTAAAAAAATGCACCATCAAAATAAAGTGTTATCATTTTTTTTTCTTATTTATGAAAGCTCTATAACTGTTGTTGTTGGTGTTGGCTAAGACGTTTAACTTCTGAATGGAAAAAAAAAAAAAAAGATCGTCCTGACACAAATTGCTCTGTCACCTGACCAGAACAGTTTACATATTTTTTGTTGGCACAACTAAAAGATATAAATGTTGTTTATGTGAAAATTATGATGTATTATAAGACACTGACTAAACTAAAAAGACCTGAATTTATGTAAATATGAAGTGTAAAAGTTAATATAATAATATAAAAATATAAAAGTTAAAAAAGGTATGATGTTTGTGTGTTATGAACAACTAACGCTTAATCACGGTGACACAGTGGCTCAGTAGTTAGCTGTCACCTCTCACCAAGAAGGGGTCGCTGGTTTGAGTCTCGGTTGGGTCAGTTGGCATTTCTGTGTGGTGTTTGCATGTTCTTCCCATGTTGGTGTGTGTTTCCTCTGGGTGCTCGGTTTCCCCTACAGTCCAAAGACGTGTGTGTATAGGTGAATTGAATAAACTAAATTGGCCATAGTGTATGTGTGTGAAAGAGTTTGTATAGATGATTCCCAGGGCTGGGTTGCAGCTGGAGGGGCATCCGCTGTGTAAAAAATATGCTGGATAAGTTGGCGGTTGATTCTGCTGTGGTGACCCCTGAAGAATAAGGGGACAGGAGGAAAGTGAATTAATAAATGGCTTAATCACTGTTCATGGTTCTGAAGCTGGTGTCTGTGGTGCTGAAGCCATTGTCTCTGTCCATGGTGCTGAACGGACAGCAATCATGTAACCATAAAACAAGACATTGTATGGCTGAATGGCTGCTGAAATGTTAAAATTAAAATGATGAACATCTCAAGAGCATTCATTTGTAAATTAATTTCATTCCTCGACAAATGAGGACACTGATTCTGTCCGTCATCATGAGCCCCTGATTTATTTGAGAAGTGCTCGAAACCAGATTTTGCTCCCTGCAAATCTGCTCCAGCAGCTGAACACGATGCCCCATCAGCCCCTGCAGCTGTGTGAGGACGTGATGGCACCGGGGCTCTGGCTGACTGAGGTTTCACACAGCGCACTGCACATGCTGATATTGCGAATCACAGGACTGTGTGGCATGTTTAAGCTTGCTGTCAGTCTCACAGCAGGACATTTCATGGCAGCAGACACGGACGCTGCCGGGAGCCTGCAGCATTCCGACTAATTAGGCAGCGACATGGCTCAGCCAATCGGAAAATAGAAAGGTGCTCTGTGGCCAACAGGCCTATTAGAAGATGGCTGGATAAGCAAGGAGCTAAATTAAGGGTAAATGAGTGAATGAACGAAAAGACATATCCATGACACATATAGCCACAGATAGACAGATGGGTAAAGGAACGAACAGACAGATAGAATAAAACAGACAAAGATAAATTGAAATGAAAAGACAGACAGGCAGGAAGCCCAATATAGATAGTTAGATAGATAGTCCAATAAAATCAGACAGACAAAATAGAAAAAAAAATCCCTTAAACAGACAGACAGACATACAAAAATAGATAGATTAATAGATCGATGGGCAGACAGACAGACAGACAGACAGACAGACAGACAGACAGACAGACAGACAGACAGACAGACAGACAGACAGACAGA
>CAIGQQ010008105.1:646990-662337 GCA_903798035.1 Danio albolineatus
TATATGTGCGTGTAATATTATATCTATTTAGCACAGTGCATAGTGTAATATGAAACTTGGGGATGAGGCACAGGATGAATTTTGAATGTACTGTTGAGGTTTCACCTTGACTATGTATCATTTACAGAGGCAATTTTAGATCAGGTCATAGGATTTTATTGGTTTAACTGTAATGGGCTCACAGGTAGCCAGTGGCAGTTATAAAAGTGACAGTAAATTGTGAATAGGTGACATGGTGGCTCAGTAGTTAGCACTGTCAACTCACAGCAAGAAGGTCGCTGGTTCGAGTCCAGGCTGAGTCAGTTGGCGTTTCTGTGTGGAGTTTGCATGTTCTCATTGTGTTCATGTGGGTTTCCTCCGGGTGCTCCAGCTTCCCCCACAAGTCCAAAGATATGTGGTACAGGTGAATTGAATAAACTAAATTGGCCGTAGTGTATGTGTTTAAATGAGTATGTATGTATGTTTCCCAGTACTGGGTTTTATATAACAATCCACACCAATCTTGTTCACACAAAACAGTTCCAGCATTATACAAGCGATGCAATATTCTGCAACATAAAAATAATTTGATTGCTTGCATCTAAAATGATTCCTAAAAAACCACCAATTACAATATGTCATAAAATTCAGTTAAAATGTTGTAAAAGGTAATGTTTTCAATCTTTAACTACCCGTCTGTCTCCATGGAACTAGTAGCTTAAGAGTTACATTAAAAGCTTCTCCTCCTCTTTCTCCTTCCCCCTTCTCTCTCTCTCTAGTGTGCTCATTTGATCTTTTCTACGCTACAAACCATAGCAGCTCTTAAACACTTCCCGTCTTGGACTTAGTCTCCACACTAAAAGACTCAACAGGCCCAAGAGAGCAGCCAGACGAGACTGAGTTAAGTGCTACACGCGAGCACACATACTAACACACAGCATCATACAGCAGATGTACAGTAGGATAGCAGATCCCTTTCCTTAGCAACTCTCACTCTCTCTCTCTCTCTCTCTCTCTCTCTCTCTCACACACACACACACACACACACCAGTTTTACTCTTATTTAAATTTGCTCCTCAGAGGTTGGTAATTCTCTACAGCCACAACATTACAGGCATTGATCTGTTTCTCTCTGACTCCAGACACCTTCTCCAGTAACAGGGCCATTCCCGGAGAGCCATGTGGAGCTTCCCCAGCACAGCCTTTTCGTCCTTATTGTGATGCAGAGAAACGAGTTGTGTGTGCAGGACCTCTGTTAGCATCTTTTCAAATGGGTATAGGCGTTTGGCTGTGTTCCGAGCACAGAAAACAACTCCAATGTATAAATCATTGATGAGGGTTCTTACTTTTATTTAGATCTGTTGAAAACAAAGTCAACTTCTATTTTACCGAAGAGAGTGTATGCTATGGAAGCACATATTTGAAAAAGAGTCAAACAAAACGAGCCACCATACAGATCTTAGTACTAAAAGTAAAAATAAAGATGATATTGCATGAACTGCACATTAAAGTCAACGTGGAACGCTGATGCATTAGGCTATTTTGTGACTTTTTAAACTTTTATGTGGCTAAATTGTAATAGATTAGTATGATTTCATAACACTTTAATTGAAGGGGTGTTTATGAGAGGTCATTAAACCTTTATAATCATGACATGACACATTCGGTCAGTTATACTATTTTAAATGCAAAGCTGACATTGTTTGTTATGACAATTTGAAATGAACAAATACATCACAACCTGTTTAATCTCAACATAGTCTCATTCTGAAAACGTAGCCCTATATACATTTTGGGAGATCACAAATTATGTAGCCAGAGCTACACTGTAAAAAACAGCCATGAGCTCAAAAAATGCTACAGTAAAAATCTGTAACTTGGTTGACAGTATGCTTAATATATACAGCGAATAACCATATATTGACTTTCCCAGAATTCCCAGCATGGAACACCACTTTTTGTGCTTTTGTTGATATTGCTATGGATCTTTTTAGTTATACCCATCAGTTATGTAAATTAGAGATGTATGTTACATCTAATGTTGATAAACAATGTTTATTTCATGACATTAATTGTATGCACGTTATCATACTGCTGTTTTGTAGCTGTGTGAATGACACTGAGCACCTTCTATACAGTTACACTTTTCTGCTTGTGAGATAAGTGGTTTGTAATGAGCATTGGAAGATGTGTAGATGTTGGTAATTCAAAATACAAACATTTTACCTCTGTAAATGAATGGAATACAGTAGTTCACTGTAAAAATGAGAAATTACTTTTGCGGTTTGTACCATATTTTTAACGGTGCAACCACAGCTGCCGTTTTTTTACCGTAAATTTTACAGATTTATTTTTTACAGTGTATGTATGGCTGTATTTTGTTTTTAAAACGAATGCTATGGAGCGGTATAATGCCGTTCCTTTTCTCATTTACCAGCTGACTGATTACCTGCATGGGGACTGCTTTTCAGCTGTTACTAGTCTGTCAGTTAGCTCGACACATACATGTATTGAGATGCAGAGCGGAGTTGACCACAATGATGGAGTCCGAGTCCGGTGAAGAACAGTTAAAGAAAGGAGGTAAGACAAAAACAGAAGCCAAAAAATCTCTCCAGAAATGTATATAGGGGTACGCAATCAGAATGAGCCCGGGTTGCTTTATCTTTGTCATAACAACTTGACATTACCAAGAAAAAAAAAGAAAAGAAAAAAAAAACCATCATAAATCTGTCATAAACAGGATTGTCATGAAGCCATTACAAATGTGTAATGACAGCTTGACATTACATGACAAAAAAAGGTAATTTACAGTATCTGTTATAAACATGATTGTCATGAAGATATTATAAATGTGTAATTTTATAACAAAGTCATTATTATTAGTTTTTGACCTCAGCTACAGTGGTACAAGCTGAATTTGTCATTAAAATGCCATTAAATATTAACCGCACTGTACAAATTATTTTATCGCATAATGAAACTTAGTGAAACAGTTTTTTGACAAAAACAGTTTGTTCCTCTGAAACAGAGATTAAAACAATATTCAGCACAATTATAATGCCTCATCACTATAATTTTTAGGACAGATTTATGACATGTTATATTGTATTGGTTTTGTCAAGCTGTCATGACAAAGATGACAGGTTTGGATGTATTTGTTCACGTCAAGTTGTCCTATGTCGTCTTTGCATTTAAAATAACATGAGTGAATGATACTTAAATACAGTTTTTCATAAACATGCATAAAATCTCATTCACATTGATGACGTGTGTCTGGCATGTTTATAAAGGTTTCATGACAGTCTTATGAACACCCTTCAAGTAAATTTTTACCTCTCATGCATACATTTTCGTATGACTTGCTCATCCCACTCACTCACTGAAGTTAAGCAGGGCTGAGCCTGGTCAGTACCTGGATGGGAGACCATCGGAAAACTAGGCTGCTGTTGAAAGTGGTGTTAGTGAGGCCAACAGGGGGCGCTCAATCTGCGGTCTGTGTGAGTCCTAATGCCACAGTAAAAGTGAAGGGGACACTATACTGTCAGTGGTCCTGACTTTCTGTAGTCATTAAAAATCCCATGGCACTTCTCGTAAAAAGCAGGGGTGTAACCCCGGTGTCCTGGCCAAATTCCCTCTCGACCCTTAACCATCATGGTGAGTGACCTTGCACCGTTGTCCTGTGGCTGCCGTCGCATCATCCAAGTGAATGCTGCACACTGGTGGTGGTGTGCAGAGACCCCCCTCGTGATTGTGAAGCGCTTTGGGTCTAAGGCCATACACGCTATATAAATACACATTACATTACATTACATTACACCCCCTAATGATGGTTGGATGTATGGGTGGGGTTTGGGGTATGCTCCTTTTAAAAATTGTAAGTTTGTGCATGAATGAAATGGTATAAATGTGTAAATTACATACTTGCATGACAATATAAACTAGTTATATTTCCTCAATATTAGGAACTGGTATTACACAAGAGAAAATGTAAATTTTCCCACTCTTTTCACTTACACAATCTGACAAATGACCTTTTTTAGATTCTCCCAGTATTTTGCATGAAATAATTCATATTTCTTTAATTCATATGTTTGAATTTTTTTTAAAAATGTGATCGTAGATTAATAGAAACACAATACCAGTATTTATGTGCACAAGTGATTCAACATGTAGTTTAGATAATTTAAATTCGGATCTGAGAAATATACCAAAGCAAAAAAAAAAAAAAAAAAAAAACATAAAATAGAAATATAATAATTTCTAGTTTAACTAATAAATTTAATGTTCCTTTTGGGTTAAAAAAAAAACAGACAGACAGACAGACAGACAGACAGATAGACAGATAGAGAGATAGATAGATAGATAGATAGATAGATAGATAGATAGATAGATAGATAGATAGATAGATAGATAGATAGATAGATAGATAGATAGATAGATAGACAGATAGACAGATAGACAGATAGATAGATAGATAGATAGATAGATAGATAGATAGATAGATAGATAGATGGATAAAGTTCAATCTGTTGCTCCAACAGTTTGTGTTCTCAATGTTATTGCTGCTGATATTACTACTCTCATTATGACTCCTAACTAGAACCCTGCATCATGGTACATTTACAAGGCCCATAGCCACTTTAATTAGGCCAACGGAAGAAGTAGATCTGCATCAGTGAAGTGAAGACCAGTGATACCAAGAACGGTACGATTCTGCAGCATTTACCTTTCCCCAGAGGATCCACAGGCAGCCATGCTGCAGAATGGTTCAGCTCTCAATATCAAAGGATGCAAAGCAGGATGAGGCAGCGCTGGAGGCAGGCGTGATAACAAAGTGGTCGTTTGGATCTAGGAAATTAGTTCAATTTTAATTTGCTCACATTGTAAAATGACTCCCGGTATGGCTCTTTCCAAGGCTTGTAATTACACAGAAAAAAAAAAAAAAAAAAGAACAACAACATTCATATGAGAGCACTGGGAAAATAAAAGCAAAAAACATAAAAACAATACTACATTCACCTTTAATTACTCTTCATTTTGAATACAGTTTATCTGGCTTTATTTTGTGAAAAGTTTTTTTTAATTATTATTTTAAACCCATTCATACACACATACAGCATTTCAGGTGGTAAAAGACCCATTTCTGCTACTTTCACCTTAAAGCGGTTGCCGGATTCAGCAAGGTTCACCATGCAGACCTGTACCTTCTAAAAAGCCAATTAAATACAACCCTCAGTGCCAGTTAATGGACTCCGTAATGGCTCTGTCAATATGAATATATATTTTTTCCCCTCAGTCAGACGTGTATTGAGTATCAGCTGACATACTGTCTGAGCAGGAGGTTAGAACAGCAGGGAGATGAACAGGAGACAGTAATTTAGAAAATCGATCCAATTCCCTGCAACCGCGCATGAAACTTTTCTAGAAAACGTCCACGGCTTTGAGAACGAACCTCAGGAAAGTTATTCTGCTCGACCTCCGGTTCAGGTTTTGCTTAATGGTCATGGAGCGCATAATAACAACTGCGAGGAGGTTTAGGTGGTCCATTTGGAAGAAAGTGAAGGGTTTTATTATTCCAAGCGTGTCTGAATTGTTACAATGACAGACAGCGTAGAGAGTAAGTCGCTCTTTCTTTCTCCCCCAGCAATCATCCCATCTCAACGGCACTTTGCTTGCCCCCGAGGACAAGACCTTTATGACAGGAGGACAAGAGAGTGTCTGTGTGGAAGATATACTTCTAGAGATTCTTTCCCTCCCTTTCTCTCCTTGTCTTTTTTTGGTGTCTCTTTTCCTCTTTACGTGACAGTTTTAGGGCATTTTCCTAAGCGTCGCCGCTGTTTTTGTGTATGAGGTGTAAGAGATCTGAGAACTGAGAGAAAGAATTTTGGGAGAGAGAGAGAGAGAGAGAGAGAGAAGAAGAGATGTTGTCCCACAGGTAAACAATTTCATCGTTAGCACTCGGGACTGGCGGTAGAAAATGCAATTATGATTCCGTATGTGGTTTAAAATTCTCATTCGCCTTTAATGAATGGACTCAGAGCTAGTGACCCCACGGTGCAATGCAGTCTAGGCCTCATCATCTCTCTTGCCTCTCTCTTGGTCTCTTTATCTCTCTCCTTCATTCTCTCTCTTTGTCCCTCCATCCGCTCACCGCCCTCTCTGTATCTCTCTACTTTCTGTTGACAGTCTATCTGGGTATGGAAATGGGCATTGGAGATTGCCTCCAGCAGTATGTCAGTCCCCAGAGGGGGAAATAGACCCATGATAGCACAATTACTTAATACGCTAAAAAGCTGGAAATAATAGCTTTGGTGTGTGAGGGAAAACAAATCGGAAAGCTTTGATAGGCAAAAAAAGAAGAAATAAATAAATAAAAATAAAAATTCAATCAGAGGTCCATTTCGGGCAGCCCCGGATCCTGCTGATTCCACTAATTCGTGTTCTTTTTCCCCCCTCAGCATTTAGATATACAAATCCCATTGAATGGTGTTGCTGAATGCTAATCATATCTGTCAGTTAGCGGTTGGCACACAAAGGGTAGAGTGACAGATTGCTGGAATATACTCAGTGCTTCCTTACATGACAGTTTTACAAAATGTGGAGTATTAACAGTCATTATTCAATTTGGGAAGCCGGTCTATAGTGAAAATTGTAATAGACTGCTAAATGTGTTCAGCCGCTTGCGAGCGTGTGTGTGCTTGCCTTCCTGCGACTCTCTGCCCGCAGCAAATATTGAAAAAAGAATTATAAGCATTGAGTTTTAGGACAACTGATTCATTTTTAATCTCCGGTTGGTATTTAAATGTTATGAATGTTATTTTCTAACTCTGGGAGCGGAGACGTGTGTGTATTTTCTGCTCTGTGTGATGCAGAGAAATAATTCTGCTTCCATTTATGCGACACAGGCTCACCGGGAATATGTGCCCAGGGCTACAGTTTTGAGATCCAAGAAATATGTGCCCGGGGGTAAATAATGGCTGTGTTTTGTATGTAAAATGAATGCTACGTGGTGGTACCGCTGATTGAGTTTTTTTTTTTTTTGGTGTGACTAGTTAGCTCACCACATATGGCGTCAGACTTGGAAGACATAGCTGGAGTCTGGTGAAGGACAACTCCAGAAACCAGGTAAAATGAAACCCAAAAATCAGCAGTGTGAAATTGTTGTAAAAGCACACAGCTACAATTGCTTTTCTGTTCTAGTTTGCTTGGTTTTAGGAAAGGGGACGTGTGGGTCAGTCGATATCCAGCTGATATCATACATGGCAAGCTGACCGGCTTGTCAGAAATGGCACATATTAGAAAGCTTGCCCCAGTAACATATTTGAGATTGTCAATATACATGTCAGCCTCTAGTGGATTTTGTGAAAACAAAAACTGCAAAAACATGTACTCGATACTCGATTTCTCAGTTCTCAAAATTATAGCCCTCTGCACTAATCTCAAATGAGAGCCTGGTTTGCATTTATCTGTGCCAATTCAATGTACATTTAACATGCCAGCTAATGTAGCAGTTGCTTTTTTTGGTTCTGTGTGTGATGTTACTATGATACTGTGGAGATATTGCAATCTTGCCAACCCAGGCTCTTTATGGATACGTACCCCGTATTTCTGGAGAGCATAAAATACGTCCTAGGAGGTACGTTGTTTTGCAGTTTTTTTGTTTTGCAAATCCACTAGAGGCCACTGTGTATACTTTTTTAGATCAGACAGTGCCATTTGTGCCTGCTCTTTCTGTGTAATTCCATCAGAGGCTGCTGTCTACTGACTGACCAAATTATTCTTTATATCCACCCCGTTCCCTGACCCCACCAATATAGTTTGCAAAATCATCGATTGACCTGCCCACCGCCTTCCTTAAACCCAATTGACGGTGTTTGCAGTAGCAATCCAGAAAATTACAAGCCCTCACGGCTGCCTTACTTTTACCACTTTTTCAGATCTCAAACTGTTGTTTCCTTGCTTATTTCATTAATTGTCTTTTGTTTTACATGCTTCTGAAACCGTTTTCTTTGCTAGAATCAAATAGTGTCATTGCGGTCAATTCCTCTCTTCGTCTTTTCGCGTATGCGGCGAGCCACTGTGCAAACTGGTAAAAGCGGAAAAGCCTTCCACAAGGAGGTAAGCGGTCAGTTGGTAGCGCGGGAAGAAACAGAAGCCGTCTGAGGTGTCATACCGCTCGTAGCATCCATTTTAAAGATGAAATGCAGCCATACATACCTCTGGCTGCATAGTTTACGCTCTCCAGAAATGTATACAGCGCTACGTATTCACAATGAGCCTGTGTTGAATCTTGCTCTGTCACCATGTGCCACTGAGAAAGATGCTTAATCTCAGGTTCCTGCAGGGGGACTATCGAAGAAAATAGTTTATTTCTTTGTAGCTTGATTAAATAAGCTTACTATTGATGTATGGTTTTTTATGTATATTTTTATATTTTTATACAATATTTAGCCAAGATATTATATATAACTATTTGAAAATATGGATCTAGAGGTTCCAAAAAATCTAAATACTAACAAAATTGCCTTTTGGGTTGTACAAATGAGTTCCTTAGCAAATGCATAATCAATCAAGAAATACGTTTTGAAATATTTAAAAATACATTTGAATGAACGAATGAATGAACGAACGAATGGAAAAACAAACAAATAAATCAAAAAAATAAACATAGACAACAATGGGAAAACTGCAATAATGGGTTTATAGAGTTGTGGTTTCCTTTTTAATAGATGAAATCAAGATAGTAAAGACTCAGAAAACAGATGTGGATTTCTCTGAAAATAACTGCATTTCATAACATTCACAAACCAATTAAAATCCAGCATTCAACCGCTCCGCAGTATAATGCATTTCACATCATCATCTCAATATATCTATTTATATAGCTTCCCATTTTAATAGCCCACCCCTACAATTTGTGCATGAATAGGGATTTTGAATTTTAAAAAGTATTTCCTAAAACTAAAATGGCCATGTCGACAGCTTTCTGAAACTACTTTTGGCACATGCTGATGGCAGGAGATTGTTTCTGATGCAATACTCTTGTACATCTTCAACTCATAAACATGTACTTGCCCTTTCTCCCTATATTTCTTTTCCCTCTTTTTCTTCCTTATTTCATCACCTCTTTTTCCTTGACTTCTCCTTCTGTATATTTCTCTCCCTTCTTCTGCCTCCCACGCTGTACTCCCCTCCATTATTATTATTTTTTTTCAATCTATAGCGCTCCCTCTGTCATTAAACTTTAAGCTCCCGCTGTATTTTTCCCATCTTTGTTTTCTTTTTGGACCATAAGACAAATTTGCTGGGTAGAATTAAAGAGAAGGAAAACAAAGTTAATGAATTCTTAATGAGGAGCACCGTGGCTGGAGGTGACACTGGGGAAAAAATACTTCCCTCCCCCTGATTGATGATCATAAGAACACATTCAAATAAAGTAAACCGAGTGATTTATTTTCTGCTTGTAACACCTCAGCCACTGGCAAATACAGGAAACACATCTGACAGACACTGAAAGACAAAACGCTCGACTGCAGCCATCAGTTAAAGCTAAACTGCAGGGTCCTTAGGCTGGACGTTTGCTTTTGACAGTTCAAGGAAGTGCTCTGGTCTTATGGCAGACCTGCGACAGCTTCAGGGTTTTGAAAGATGGATATAAGAAAGCCATTGCAATGTAAGTAGACTAAGTGTGCGATTAAATAGGCACGACAGGGTAAATACTGACCTGACGAGGACCCTATGTAATCTACATTACTCAGCAGTCACCACCAATTAGTTCAATTATCTTAGTGGCCAACCTCTGACCTAGCAGTAAAAGTGCTATCCCTGAGAGAAAACACGCTGCGGCGCAAAGTTCACCCAATCTGACAAGCTTAATGAACATCTACTAGGCCTAACGAGCAGCTCCACACATACTGGCATTCAATCGATTTGGATTCAATTATCATTTATGGTGCAATCAAATATATGCCTGCTTAGAGAGTGTAATAGGCTACTAATTGAGAATGCTAGTATTATGCATTGGGCATTTGAACTTTATGTTGCTAAGATGTTTAAAGTCATCATTAGGCTTGTACAAACACTGTTGGGCTTGTTGCTCAAAAATCGAGTAAATTGCTCATTACTTGCTACTGCTTTTACAAGTTGTATTATTCATGTACTTAACAGTCTCGGAAACATTTTTACATTATTGAATATAATATTTTTCTGCTACAACCGACAAAAAAAATGGTTAATTTTGTCTTCTTTCCTCAGATTTCATGCAAGTATGCTTGTTTGCTAAAGTTAGGGTTGTGAGGATGTTTAATTGGGGCTTCTTTTGACAGAATTGACATTTATTGTTTTTTCATTACACTTTATTAGCATTTGTTCTATGATGTTTATAAAAGCCTTCCTTCTTTTGCTAACTTTTGATATTCTTCTGTATTCTGCTTCATACACTCCAAACCCAGTGAAATATGACGTTAATGAACACACGATTAGCACAACAACTGATGAGTTTTAAATAAACCGTAGTGCTAACGTTGTTAAATGTTGTGTAGCTTTATGCTAACTCTAGCTCTAACACAATTGATACAGAAGCTGCGACCCAAATGACACACAAAACACTATGCACTTATGCACTATGTACCTATGCACTAACACACTCAACAGCATAGTATATGTATGTAATGTTGTCCCAAATGGAACACTAATGGCTCTTTTACTAAGCGGAAGTTCAAACCATTTCCTAGATGACGTTTGACGGTTGCCAAATTAATGAAATAAATGACCAAAATACCAAATAATACCTGGCATGAGTATAACCGCATTCACCATCGGGAGGTGCTATAATCACTCTCGTAGGAGAATTTTGCATTCACAGTCCAAAATAAATAGAGTTATCCAACATGTGCATCCGATAGCTCCGCCTCTTCCGCAAAGCTGCGGTCGTTGAGTGCGTGAAGTGTCCATCATTACACACTTCATATTACCGGTGGAATGAGTGCATCATCTGGGTAATTAAAGTGTGCTTATTATTGTTACGGCAGGTTGTGACGATGACAACGGTGTGAGGATCCAAATGCAGATTTATTAAAAGTCAGTATAGCGGTGGTCATCAGGAGTAAACAGGTATATATAGACGATCAAAAATCGTGGTCTATAAACAGGCGGAGGGTCAATAGGCAGGCATGGACAAAACAAATAGCAAGGCAAGGTCAAAAACAGATAAACAGGAACAAAGAAACCGCGTTGTATGTCACAGAACAGATGAACAATACTCAGCAACAGTGAGTGATACTGAGTGGCTTAAATAGAGAGTGTACTGAGTGGTGAGTGGCTTCAGCTGGGAGTCTCTAATCAGTGGTGACTTGGAGCAGATGAGTGTGAGTGCTGCATGGGTGGAGATGTAGTCCAGTAACAAGCAGATTTGTAGTTCATGGAATGTTTGTGTGTGTGTGTCAACCAGCGATCTCTGGCTGTAGATCGCTGGTGATTGTGACAATTATTTTTAGAGTTTTCAGTGTGAACGCACTACTTACACTATTTATACTACAAAATGGCATAGAATAGTGCATAAGTATGTGATTTGGGACACAGCTATATAGTTATTTTAATTATAAGGAAACGTTGCAGGCCAGACTTCAAGGCTTTGGGCGACTAATCAAAGGCAATTTTTATGCAAATTTTGTCAGTTAAGCCAGTTGTGGTAAATATCTGTCTTTCCTATGGAGAAGCATTTACTACACAGAGTCGTCATAGTTTAAATATTAAAACAGACAAAAACAAAATCAATACAATTGTTCTGATAATGACAGCTGTTTTTGTAGCTTCTCAATCAACTATGCCTGTGTAGTAAATACTGCTACATCTGAAATCATGTAAAAATACCACATTTAATAACATCCTTTTATTCCAAATTCACTTTACAATATCAGTCAAGTGAATGTTCTTTAATTCTGTAATCGTGTGTTTAGAATTAATGAGAGCGTTCTTCTTCATGGATTTTTGAAGTTTCCGCAGAGAGTGCTATCTGGTCTACAGAAGAGATTTACTACTGACCACATTCATCCATTCATTAATTTTCTTTTTGGCTTACTCCCTTTATTAATCCGGGGTCGCCACAGCGGAATGAACCACCAACTTATCCAGCAATTGTTTTACGCAGCGGATGCCCTTCCAGCTGCAACCCATCACTGGGAAACATCCATACTTTCTCATTCACGCTCATACACTTCGGACAATTTAGCTTTTCCAATTCCCCTGTACCCCATGTCTTTGGACTTGTGGGGGAAACCGGAGCACCCGGAGGAAACCCACGCAAACACGGGGAGAACATGTAAACTCCTCACAGAAATGCCAATTGACCCAGCTGAGGCTCGAACAAGCGACCTTCTTGCTGTGAGGCGACAGCACTACCTACTGCACCACCGTGTCGCCCTCCCTGACAAGATGTGCATGATAATTGCAGGTTTGCTTAGTCAAGTTGTTATTTATTTTTGATTATTCCATGGTCTGTTGAAATTCTTGATTCTGTTTGGCTGGAGGGTGTGCATTATTTTTGTTGAAACGCACAGGTAGTTCCAGTCAAGTGTGACTGGAAATGTCTTATTTGTCCACCTGTGATCGGAATGATGAAATCATATCTTAATAATATTAGCAGGTATAAACAGCACGCACATGCTCTCTCTATCTCTCTGTCTGCCTGTCACAGCTTATTCAGTGGAGGGACTAGAAAATCTAACATGTAAAAACTGACAAAAATTCAGACAAACATTGCGCTGCAAATAGCAAAACTATTTTAAACTTAGGCCACCCTTGGCAAATGACCATGGAATAAGCTGGATAATCAACGGCTTGCCGTGAGTTAAAGGATTTTAATGCACTCTGCTGCGCATCGTGTGGTCCTTTGCCTCCACGTCGTGCATTAAAATCCTTTAACACATGGCAAGCTGTTGATTATCCCTTACTTCATCAGTCCCTATACCAAACAGTCATGAATGTGCAGAACCTCAGAAATGTCAAAATATATGAAAGTCAGACTTTATACACAAGTTGTATAAAATACTTCTTATTTATATATATATTTTTTTTATTATTATTATTATTTATTATTTATTTTTTATTATTATTATTATTATTATAGTATATTATAGTGAAATACATCAAAGCCACCGGTAGATTCCAGAAGAAGTGGCCAAGGTAAAGGTAAAGACATGAGTGTAGAATAGCTGCTGTCGGATGCTGTTATTCATAACACTACATAATTCTGGGGATTTTAATATTATTACAAATTAGCAAAATTATACTTTGATAAAATAAAAATTAATGTATGAGACCAGTGTCTTGACATTTAGTCCAGAAACAAAAACCATTCATGTCAACTTTTTGTGTCATACGGAAACAATATATTCAAGATCTGTTTTTCATTTAAATAAAAATAATACTGCAGATAGTTGGGTGAACTTTTGTACAGCTATGATATTTGATGTTGTTCACTAAACATAGAACATTCTCTCTCCAGTATAATGAACTCTGCTTCTTGCTCTATTTTTGGAAAAGTGAGCAACCTAACTGTGTATAGTGAGATGTATAACTGTTGTATCAATTCAAAAATTTCCCTGGAGGTACAGAAGTGTCTGAGGGGCCCCAGTTCTCCCTTTTCATGCCCTGTGCTCAGCGCGTTTTACTGCAGGGCTCAATCCTTTGAGAACAAGCAAAGAAACAAGATGAGGATGGCATCTGAAATGAGTCCACACAAATACTGTGTATCTGCCAGATAATCTTCCTTTGGTACAAAAAAGCAGCACTCCAAGCTGCAAATGATAAGATGCACTAATAACCAACATGGCCTGTCTAAAACTCAAATGTGATCTTATGTGTATTTGTCAACCCACAGGCTCATTCTGAAAACATAGCCCTATGTACATTTCTGGAGAGGGCCAAATACATCCCTGGAGGTACATTTTTTTCAGTTTTTGTTTTCGCAAATCTACCAGAGACCACTGTGTATGCTTTGGGACAGTGGTTTTCAAACTAGGGGTCGCAGAATAATTTCAAGGGGTCGTGAGAGTGATTTAAAAATTGTGTACTTTTCTGTGATTATCATATATTTCTTTTAGTATTACAAGTGATTTATTATTACAATTTTTTAAAGATATTACTGATTAGAGTGTTTTAAAAAAAAGTGAATCGAACATCATAACTCGCTAGTATGTATGTATGATGTATGAAAAAAAAGGTACGAGAGCTGTCACTGGGGAGGTACACTCTTAAAAAAAAAGGTTCCTTGAGGTTCTAAATAGAACCCCAGGGTTCTATACTTGGCCAGTAGAACCTTTTACCCAAAAAATGGTTCTATTTAGAACCCTTTGAGTGCAAAGAACCTTTTTGATTAAAATGGTTCTATAATGTGAGATTTATGACATAATTATATAGTAAAGATTATAAATAATAATAAGCTATAACACAGAGAGACAAAGCTTTTTGAGTCAAAACCTAATAAAATGACTGCTATGGTCAAAAACCTAATCAATGTATGATGGGATTTTTGTTTCATGCAGGTTTGTACATTACCATATAACTAATATTTATATATGCTTAATATTTAATTTTTTTGACAAATTATTTTGTGAAATTAATTAAATAACCAGTTTATTCAGACTGTACAGAGTGTTGTTATGGTTTAATAAATTATTTTAAACTAATAATCATGAAAAAGCCCTCTGGTGACGTCATTCATTTGTGGACTGGTGGTGACGAGCCTGGAGAGTGACGGTTAATTTTTGAAAAGGAGAACTCCGCTTTTGCAGCTCCATCATTCAGGTACGTTATTACCCTTTTAAAACTATAATTATGAAATATTTTGTATTACGGGGTAATGTTTCTCTTCCCTTGTCTTATATGGTGACAGACTGAATAAGGGGTAACGTTAATATGGATTAATACTGTGCTTGTAACTTTCTGATGGATTTCTGTCGTCAGCCTTCGGTTCAGGAATCTGTGTCAAGCTGACTTTGCTCTGCTTTTTGTTCGAAATAAGTTACAGTTTCGCTTTATTTGTTTGTCAGTATTAATTAAAACATCAATAACAATAAAACAGGTGCGTTATTTGAAGGCGAGCTCTGAGAGGCAGCGTGAAGCGCGTGCACGCTCTTTTAATGGTAACTTCATATGAGCCGATTTCCGCTTTCGTGCAGTTTTTATCTCCAACCTTGAACAAACGAGTACTTCCAGCTTGCTCGTGTGTGAGTTTAGCCCAGTTTAACTCGGGCTAAACTCTGTAAAGTAGTGTACACGCCGGCTAGTCTGCATTAAAACCTCAAGGGAACATGCCGCGCTCGCGCCCGCCCGAGTCTATGCACGCGCCCGCCCGAGTCTATGCACGC
>CAIGQQ010008105.1:667337-681202 GCA_903798035.1 Danio albolineatus
TATATAAATTTGTTATATAAAATCGTTTATTATATTTATTATATTTATTTCTTCCAAATAAACTGACATTCAAAATGAATGGCATGCAGACACTTTGCACTGAAGCAAACCTTCTATTTCACATTGGCCAAACACATAAGAAAATGTACTATAAAAAAAAAAAACGTGTTCCAAAATCATTTGACTATGAATATTTCTGAAATAGATAATATGCTTTATTTGATGTTTAACTTGTCTAATAGAATACTGAATACCATTTGCATGAACTGTATTGTCACATTATTAAAGTAACAGTTCTTGAAAAAAATGTATTAAAAGGAAACATTAAACATGAACCGTTAATTCTATGCCGATAATCATAAGCATTAAATGCTAAAGACTGTACTGAATCATAGTCACTGATAAATGTTCTACATAAAACTTCTACATAACATAACCTCTTTTGTTGTGAGTGTAATACACAAGCAGACAGAGTGTTTTCATACACTTTTGACTGTAACTTTTGACTGATTTTGTCATGTCTCCTTGCCATTTTGGATTTGGTGTGGGCCGGCAAAATTGCTTGGCGCTGAAATCTTATCACATTGTGGCTGAATAGGACACAGAAGTGAACTGATTCACTTACAGAAGTGCAGGCAAAAATGCCTCCCAAAACATACAAGACAGAAAATGGGGAAAGGCTAGGAAAAGAATTGGTGGTGCTTTTATACAATGGAAGAATCTGAAACACAGGATCTCCGTGACAGGTGACGAGTTTTCGCCACACATAATAGATCTTTACTGTCAAGTCCTGAAGTAAAGTGTAGTAAATTACTGTGAACATGGATCTTTGGAATATCTACTAAACGTACACAAAGACATTGTGAGTTTAGGGGCATTTGCAAAGGTACTTTAAAAATGTGCTATATTTTCTGTGTTCAGTACTGCAGGGGCGTAACCATCATTTCAAAAGTGGGGGATGAAAAGTCAACTGTTATTCCTGTTATTATTATGATTTTTTGTCAGACAGTTATACTTAGGTTTTATTTTTAATCATGCCTTTTTTATATTATTTTTATGATTCTAAACAGCAGAAAGGAAGAAAGAAATTGACATTCTGTGCAGTATAAAGTTGCACTTTACACTCAAAAATAAATGTGCAAAGAAAAAAAAATGTAGACAACTGCATGTCATACACTAAAAAAATACTTTTCTGCTTGTTCAAACTACTTATTTTAAATGAGTTGAAACAGCACAATTCTAAAGTTTTTTGGGGGGGACAACTTAATTGTTTTATATTCCATGCACTTAAATATGTAAAAACTTAATTGATTTATGTTGGGACAACATAAATCCAGCCTTTTTAGTTTATATAGTAGTAACATAATGTAAATACCAGTACTCTGAGGTGCAAATGAGCACCATTTTAAGATGTAACATGTCCTTTGCCTCGTTTTTCGTTGCACATAAATATTTTATATTTTGCAGCAATGTAATTGCTTGTAATGTGGATAGCTGTTCCTTTCACTACCACACAGTCTCTACTCAGAATGGCAGCCGGAAATCTGCAAACTCTTAATATGGCTGTCAATAGTTTAAGTAAAATCAATATGTCCACTGCCAGTTCACCAGCTCAAGATGGTCACCATCTGCTGCAATCCATCTGGAATCCAGCTCCACGCTTCAGGCAATCCACAGCTCTGCGCTCAAGGACCTCTGCAGCTCCATGCTCCAGGTCCTCTGCTACTCCATGCTCCAGGCCCACCTCCGCTGCACAGACCTGGCCCTCCATCCCTCAACTGTTCTGCCTCTGCTTCACCGCATGGATCGACCACTCTCCTGTTATTTACCACTCTTCTGGATTTGCCTGTACGTTACCGTTTGCCCCTTTTTGTGACCATTATCTGCCTGACCATTCTCTGTGTAATAAATCCTGCATTTGCATCCACAACTCCGTTGTCAGCGTTTCCTTCCATGACATAGAGAAACTTGCTCATCATTGTGCAACACAATTTAGATTCGTTGAC
Source organism: Danio albolineatus (assembly GCA_903798035.1). NCBI lineage: Eukaryota > Metazoa > Chordata > Actinopteri > Cypriniformes > Danionidae > Danio > Danio albolineatus. The sequence continues at coordinate 669,344 of CAIGQQ010008105.1, forward strand.
GAAAACCAACTGTGCTATCAACTAGCGACTGGACAAAAAAGCTCTGCATGAACACACCAAACAGACGGCAGCCAGCTGAAATTAGTGTGTGCTCGTGGTGCATGAGATGTGGAGCAGTAGTCTGTGTTCTCATTCCACAAAGAGACACTAGAAGATGAAACTTGTAAAAAGCTTAAACAAAACAGTGTTTAGTACCATTATGGAGATTATTGTCACTCCCCACGGAGGGATTCACTTTTGAAAATATGTTCGGCAATCTAATAATTCAGATTGTACCAAAATTATAGCTGCCTTCTTTGTGTTCCTTCTTGAGTTGAATTGTATACTTGGTCAGAATATCAGAATGCTCCCTTCAGCTCATGATGTTTTTCTGAACTCATCTCGAGAGTACACTACCTGACAAAAGTCTTGTCACCTATCCAAATTTTAGGAACAAAAAAAAAAAAAAATAACTTGACTTTCAGTTGATCATTTATTATCAGAAGTGGATTATGTGAAAGGCAAATACCTCTAGATTACAATTATTTTGCCAAAACCAAATCTGATAATGCCATGACTTTTATTATATAATTAGGACAGTAAGGTCTGTCTCTTAACAGAAATAATGTAAAGTATAGAATATAAAGTCAAAGTGCAGTGGAAAAATAATTAATATTGTGTATGACTCCCATGAGTTTGACTGACTGCATCCATACATCTTTGCAGTGACTCAAATAACTTATTAATAAAGTCATCTGGAATGACAAAGAAAGCCTTCTTCTTGCAGGACACCCAGAATTCATTGAGATTATTTGGATTCATCTTCAATGCCTCCTGCTTCATCTTACCCCAGACATGCTCAATAATGTTCATGTCTGTGACTGGGCTGGCCAAACCTGGAGCACCTTGACCTTCTTTGCTCTCAGGAACTTTGATGTGGAGGCTAAAGTATGAGAAGAAGCACTATCCTGCTGAAGAGTTTGCCCTCTCCTGTGGATTTTAATAAATGTCTTGGTACCTCAGGCGATTGAACGTTGCCATCAACTTTGCAGATCTCACGCACACCCCCATACTGATTATTACCCCAAACTATGATTTGTCCTTCACCAAACTTGACTGATTTCTGTGAGAATCTTGGGTCTATGCAGGTCTTCTGCAATATTTGAGATAATTGAGATGCAGTTTGACAGATCATTCATCTACCTTCAGTCACTTTTAAACAATCAACTAGAAGTCAAGTTATTATTTGTTGCTCTTACAACTGCAGTGTGTAAATGAGTGTATCAAGAGGAATGAGATTGAGAGCTATAGAAATGGTGCGAGGCCGATAAATAGGGTCACCTGTTTTCACACTGGCCTCGAGTTCCACAGAGGAGCTCTGGATAATAAAAGAGGAGCGATGACCAGGCCTAAACACTTTACGTTTTTTGATTTCAGTTTGGAGTTAATCTCTTTGAGGTGCTGCCATCTGTTTGTTTTATTTTTTCATTACGAAAAGTGTTTAAAAGTTTGTTGGTTCTCTGCCTCCTTTTTCCCGATGGCCAGCTTTACTAGTCATCAGCTTTACTACATTGGGTATGGCTGATTGCCATGGAAAGTAAATGTCACATCATTTTAGTTTTAACAATCCCTTTAACTTTATATATAAAGACGAGTTATTTAAGTGTAAAGACTCTCAGCTGCGTTTACATTTAACAACAAGTTTCAATTATCCTTCAAACGGCACATATTGAAATTCTAAATAGTTTTTACACATTTTTTGTGGTTTTCAGGACATTTGAAAATAAATTATTGCAAAACAGCTTTACAGGTTACCTGGAGTACATCATAGTGACATTGTCATTCATTAAAGATATGGTCATGTGATTACTTGTAGAAACTTGTAAAAAAAAAAAAAAAAAGAAAGAAAAAAAGTTGAACTGTTCATCCAGAAACTATGAGTTTACATTTTCATTGAGAAATCATAGCTTTTAGCCTTGGAGAAACAACTAAAAAAAATGGCTACAGTACTTCAAAGTGTAAGAGGCTACCTGGTTAATACTACTAGTGCAGCGGCTGTGATTTATGTAAACGTACTGACTTCATCATTTTTGGAATTAGTACAAGTAAAACAAACTAAAAAAGTTTTAGTCGCATTGCATCAGTTAATAAAACAAAAAGTGTAAATCTGTAATGCAAACTAGGCTATTAATATACTTTCTTCTACTGGATGCCACTTTGTCATGTCTAATTTGTCACAATCTTGTTCGAGCTTCACTGATTAAAACTATGCTTAAGTATCACCCTCAGCATTCCAAGAGTGTGAACCGCAAGTGTCTATAACACCTCTAATCATAAGCTACATGGATTCTGAGGCATAATCAAATGTTTTAGAGAAAAGGTGACAAAAAAGTTACAGGTCATAATTATCTTCTTGTCTGCTGCTAGTGAAAGGCTGGGGGAGAAAAAAATGCCATAAAGAATATCTAAATAGGCCTTCAACCAAATCAGTCTGGAGTACCCGCATAAACCATCTGGCAGGAGAGGTAATGAACAGCAAGACAGGCAGCACTAGTGAAGCTTCCAGCTCTCCCTCTTGCAAAACCACAATCTGACTGCTTTTTGTAAGCAGTTATGAGGCATTGTTCAGAAGCTATTAAAATCACAGAGAAAGACAGAATTCCCTTTTTTATGAAGGTCATTTAAAGAAAAGACCATGCTTGTGCTATCTTCCTTGTCATATTTTACACCAGAACATTGTCTGGAGACCCATAGTAGCTGTTAACATCTCAAAGGACAGGATGAGTGTGGTGATAATTAGGCACCGTGGTAATGCCCATTAGCACTCGCTGTTTCATTACAACTTACTAAGGGAAAGTAAACAAACTGAAGCAATATCAAGACACACGGATATTTAATCCTAATGATTCAGTAGAAACATTCAATTTATAGCATGAAAACTATAGACAGAAAAGAAGAAAAACAAACAGCTAAGTCAATAGCCTCAAGTCAAACAGTGACATTTATTGATTTAACACTGATCTATTTAGCGTTTTATCCAAAGCAAGAACATGGCTTATTGTGAAAAGACAGCATTTATGTCATTTCGTTTAATCCCCCTAAAATACATTTACGTCCTTTAGGGACCACAAATTCCAGACACTAACCTAATTCTTCATGGCGATTCAGGCTAGTTGCCGAAATAGATGGAAGGCAGGCTAAGATCGTTTTTCAAAGTGATGCAAACTTATCAGGGGTGAAAAAGATGGAAAAGATGTACAGTACATACATGCTCCTCAGGAAGAAATAAAATGTTTGTAAAGAGTCAATTTTATTATGAGAATGTAGGAGGAAAATCACCAGATCGCAACATTCACGACTCTCTCAATGTCTTTGAAATGAAATAAATTAGAGGTATTACATTTTCATCTTGCTTTAGAAACAAAAACACACGCAGACTTTTAAGCTTTTTTTTTGAGATTTGCAAATAAATTTGATAACCAATTTGGTAAGAGGGTTGCACTGTGTTGGGTTTTACATTCATATTATAAGTAACAAACTCACAGCATGTATCCAAACAAACAAACAAACAAACAAACAAACAAACAAACAACCAACCAAATGAATAAATAAAAAAATAAATAAATAAATAACCCACCACAATAAAAAGTGATGAAAACACATTAGTTTAAAGACCAATTCTCACTATTAACTAGTGCCTTATTACCTGCTTATGGTAGGTGAGATACACTACCTGACAAAAATCTTGTTGTCAAGCCCAGTTGTAAAAGCAACAAATAATAACTTGACATCTAGTTGATCATTTAGAAAATTGGCAGAAGGTAGTTTTTTTTCTGATGAATCATCTGTTAAACTGCACCCCAACCATCACAAATACTGCAGAAGACCTATTGGAACTCACATGGACCCAAGATTCTCACAGAAATCAGTCAAGTTTGATTAACGAAAATTCATGGTTTGGGTTACATTCAGTATGGGGGCATGTGAGAGATCTGCAGAGTTGATGGCGATATCAACAGCCTGAGGAATCAAGACATTTGTGCTGCCCATTACATTACAATGCCACAGCCATATCACTCTGCAGCCCAAGACCGGTTACTCTCTAAAGCCAAGCAGGACTGAGCCTGGTCAGTACCTGGATGGGAGACAACATGGGAAAACTCGGTTGCTGTTGGAAGTGGTGTTAGTGAGACCAGCAGGGGGCGCTCAACCTGTGGTCTGTGAGTCCTGCCCCAGTAAAAAGTGAAGCAGTCGCTAGACTGCCAGTGGGTGCCGCCTTACGGATGAGACGTTCAACCGAGGTCCTGACTCTCTGTGGTCATTAAAAATGCCATGGCACTTCTCATAAAGAGTAGGGGTGTAACCCCGGTGTCCTGGCCAAATTCCCTTTCGGCCCTTAACTATCATGGCCTCCTAATCATCCCCAATACAACGAATTAGCCTCTCCACTCCACCAACAGCTGGTGCGTGATGAGCACACTGGCGCCATTGTCCTGTGGCTGCTGTCGCATCATCCAAGTGGATGCTGTACACTGGTGGTAGTGTGGAGACACCCCCCTCATGATTGTAAAGCAATTTGGGTGTAAGGCCATACACGATAAATGTGCTATATAAATACACATTACATTACAGTACAGTACATTACATTACATAACAGTACATTACAATCCACAGGAGGGGCAAATTCTTCAGCGCTCCTTCTCATACTTCAGCCTCCACATCAAAGTTCCTGAAAGCAAAGAAGGTCAAGGTGCTCCAGGATTGACCAGCGCATGAACATTATTGAGCATGTCTGCGGTAAGATGAAGCAGGAGGCATTGAAGATAAATCCAAACAATCTTGATGAACTCTGGGAGTCCTGCAAGAACGCTTTCTTTGTTTTTCCAGATTACTTTATTAATAAGTTTTTTTAACATGTTATTTGGGGTCATTGCAAAGATGTATGGATACAGTACTCCAAACACATGGTCATACACAATATATTCTTTTTCCACTGCACCATTATTTTATATTCTATACTTTACATTATTTATGTTGTCACAAGACTTATGTCTAAGCAATGTCAAACCTTACTGTCCTAATTAAATAATTTTAAAAAATCAAGGCATGACCATTTTGGTAAAATAAGCATAATCTAGAGGCCTTTGCCATTTCATTTAAGCCACTTCTGATACCAAAAAATCAATCAAGTTATTATTTATTGTTCCTAAAACTTAGACTTTTGTCAGGTAGTGTATTGATTGTCTATTATTGAGTGCATTCAGCATCTACATCTCAAATCCTACCCAATACCTAAACTAAACTACTAAATTAATAGCTATTAATAATCAGCAAATAGGAGTTTATTAATATCAAAAGTCATAGCTAATGTTTGAGATTGAGATTTGAGATTGTACTTTAAATTAGTGTGATCAAATCATGTACAAATGACTAGAGTGAGAAGTAAATGTGACCTTTAGTGACAATAAAAATGAACAAAACCGTCCTCCAAATTTAAGGGGGGAAAAGACATTCCACAAGTTGCAAGTTTTAAAGTAAAAATGAAGTAAAATTCTTTATATTTTATAAAATAGTAATAAACTGAATAGTTTTTGTGTAACACTATAAGCATTAAACCCAATCACACAGATTCCTGTTGCATTTATGAATGCAATGGCCAATCAGAGGTGTTAAGATTCATCACTGTGCTCATTGACTGAACTGCTTACTGATGCAACTTCTCTCATCAAAAATAACAAATTGCAGATATGATGTAAGAGAATCATTTAACAACTTTTGTTTTCAAAACAGGAGTTTATTTTTGAGAAAATGGTAGACTAATGTCATAAAGTGTTGAATAGCTGGAATATGATGAGCACTTTCCACACACAAAAAAAGTTTGATGTGCATTATTTTAAGTAGCGTTATTAATCAATGTTACAATTTCAAGAGCAATACTCAACAATGACAGTTATTTTGTAATATAGCAGCCTCATAACTAAAATTGTTTGTTTGTTTTGTAACCAGAAACATATTTGCATAATTTTGGAAAAAGTCAATGCAGAGAAGGGGAACAAGCAATGGAGATGTCAATGATGAATGAATCTAAATACCAGAATAAGATAATTATACCAATATTATTGATGAAAGCAGTTCAAAAAAGTAGATCAAGTTGCCCTCCTCATGATCTGGAGAGGAGTTTGAAAGAGTGGGACTGAAGGACATGTGAAGCGTTGAAGTAGGTAGGAGCATCAAGTGAATATTAAGATCACCAAGAAGGATGAGTCTTCTGGGACGAGGGTAAGAAGAGTATCAAGTTCATCTATAATGTATGGCCACAGCGTTAGATTCAAAGGAGTGGATGGTGAGATCAGGAAGGGAGAGATATGGAATTTCCAAGATGATGTGATAAGACCTACAGCCTCTCTATGACCTGCAGTGAGAGCAAATGCAGACCATATAGTATTGCATGAGGTAGTTGAAGTGACTTCATCCCTATTACAAACTGAAACAGCAACCTTACACATCCCGGTCAATCTGTTTCTCACTAAGTATTGCTTTTATTGTTTTAAAATGAGTTTTAAAATAATATTCTGAGTTTAATGCAAGTTAGACTCAATCAACACCATTTCAGCAGTTGCTGTTGATTAGATTACTGTAAGGCACTTACAATCAAAGTAAGTTAGCGCCAAAAGTTTTTTTCATGATAACTTCTGTTAGAACTTGTGTATTATCCCTCTCCATATTATGCCTTCATCGTTGGGCCAGTTGGCATTTCTGTGTGTGGTTTGCATGTTCTCCCTGTGTTTGCATGGGATTCCTCCAGGTGCTCCTTTCAAGTCCAATGACATGTGGTATAGGTGAACTGGGTAAAACAAAATTGGGCGTATATGAGTGTCTGTGTGTGGTATTGATGTTTTCCAGTACTTGGTTGCAGCTGAAATGGCATCCGCTGCGTAAAACATACGCCGGGATAGTTGTTTCTGCTCTGGCAACCCCTGATAAATAGGGGACTAAGTTGAAGAAAAATAAATGAATGAATATCCATAATGTTTTCATCCATAATCATAAAAGATTTCAGCTATTAAAACAGTGAGTATCTTTAATGAATTTCTTCAAATTGTCTCTCATTGCCTCTGGATTTATTGTAACATTTTTGCAGTCAATACCCTGATTAAGCTCTTGTTTTCTAATTCTCATGTCCTTCCAAATGAATACAACTTTCTTTCGTCATCAAAAAAATGTCAAGTTCACCCAAACATTAATGAATCAAAAGCTTACAAACATATTATAATTTGTATTATTAATACCAGTCTTCTGATAACATTTAAGGTATTTTTATTACATATACATGATGACATGAAATTTGAAATTTGTCAATAAAAATTCAGTTTTGATCCCTATCAATGGATGGTTGAGCGCTTGTCAAGAGGCTGTTGGGGTAAATAAAAAAGTTGGGAATTTTAAAGGAATTGTTCATCCAAAAACGATAATTTGAGATGTAATTGTCTTGGTTCCTAGTGATTCATAAAATGAATAAAATGCAAGTCAACAGTGAAACAAATTATTACTGAGGTTGTTGATGATAAATTGATGTCAATCTTTGTAAGAAACTGAACATTATCAACAACATTATTACCTCTGCAGAGCCTCTGCAAATGATCCTGAGAGCGTCTGTGACATTCTGGAGCACACGGTTCATGTCACATAATGACATATGTGCAAGAAAAAGCTAATACATGATGGGATTTATTTAAAAAAAATGGACACTGATGATGCATGTGTTGTATCGTCAACAAAATTGTACTTATATAAGTTTAAAGAGTAATATTATGTTTGTGTGTGCAATGTCAATCCGGAAGAATGACATTTGACATATTCTCAACATCAGATATATAGCAATATTCATTAGAAGCTGGCACTCTAGACTGTTGTGATAGAGCTTAAGTCTGTTAGCCAAAGGTGACGAAACAAAAACTAACTGACAATTTTATTTCCACAGTTTATTTCCAGAGATACTTTATCTTCACCAGCAAGCCGGTTTATACTTGTTATACACTGCATTACATCTGTAACCCTATTACAGGCATGAAAGAATGCACAACAACAAACAATCCACAAACATTCCTTCAGATTTTGTCTAGTTATAAATAATGGTAAGTAATGTGTTCTACTTTCATCTTACTTCTCATCTCAAACCTAGTAAACCAGGTAGAACCAACTCAACAAGTCTTTTTAAATTTGATCTACAATTCAACATGTACAAGTTACTGAACTGAAAGTTGGTGTTATTAAAGCGTCCACAGTCAATTACCATGTTGCAACCTTCTTAATAGTGATTTATTTAAAGGTTGAAATAATCTTTTTTAGATGTTAGTATAGTATCAGTATGTTAGTCTTTAAAGATATCTATAAGCTAGTGTGGTACAAATCAGTGACAATATTCTGGTTTTGATGATACAAAACTGATATAAACATGTAAAGCTTGTAGTTCGACATTTTCGCCTAAACGTATCAATGTTTTTTTCCACCTCACCTCAGTTTCTCAAATAATGGCCAATCAAATGCTCCCTATCACATGCCCTGCCCCCTTCAAGATGCTTCACATTTGATTTTTATTTGATGCTTTCAGAATGAACCACTCTCACTATTGGAAGTTGTAAGAGGCCATGCATTAAAAAAAAAAAAATCTCTTGTTTTGTCGTGGTCATGACTTAATATTCTCATGATCTCGACATAACAAAAAGTTGTTTTATCATGATAATGGGTTAATTTTATCGTGATCTCGACATAACAAAAAGTACATCTGAAGCTTATCTTGAGATTTTAGAATTAAGCTTTGAATGTCTGTTGTAATATCTTATAAAGTCATTAGCTTAAAAATATAAACTTTTTTGCAATATAGTACATAATTTTGTGCAAGTTAGACTGCCTGCGAAGGTGTGTACCTCACTTTGTCCAGCAAGCAGGAGAGCAACATTTTAATGTTAATTTCACCAACAGTCCATGGACACAGAAAATCTGATTTTTAATACATAAAGACATATCGAACTAAACAGAAAACATTTTTTGTTGCTGCATTACTGAAGTGCAGTGCAGACATGTAAACACTTTTATCAAAATATTACGGTCGAGTAGGATTTTTGTCGTATTTTGCGACAGGATAATCTATACACACACTGCTGTTTGACACTATTCACTGCATTGAAGGACCACAGACACCTGCATCGTGAAATGCAGAGATTTTTTAGTTTTTTTTTTCCCCCATTCATGCGGTATCAAATTCCATTAAAACAACAGTCTTCCAGCACTTCATACTCAGATCCAATATCTTGTTTGTCACAGAGACATGCATGAAATGTTCCTGAATGAAAGTGAAAGTGCCAAACTGCAGTTAAAGTCGACAATTTTAAAATAAAACAAGCAAAATTACATGAAACTCCAGAGAAAATGTGGACAGCGGAGTGACGCAATGATGTTAATCAAATCATGCGCTGTAACATGTAAATATTCAAACATGAATATTCAAAAAGCAACTCTTGTAAACACCATAATCATATTACTGTCTTAGGGGCCGATCACACCAAAGAGGCGTTGAGAGGCACCTTCTTTTAACGATATAGTAACGCGTCACCTTGGAAATATAAGGTTCCATCTGCGTTCTGAATGATTTTGAGATATTCAGCTTCAAAGTTTTGCATTCCATAGCAAACTGTATGTGTGTAACCTTTGTTTTTAAAACAAAAGTCTTAATATGTGAACAACTTATTTAAAAAAATATGTAAATAAGTTGTCAATTAATAAGAATATGTCAATAACTCAATTTTGACAAAAATGTCAGATAAAACCTTATAATTCTAAGGTGATGAGTTACGGCTGCGGTTGTTTTGCACGGTGCTTATGTGCCCTGCTCTTAGCGTTTTGCATTGCATTGCGTTTCTGCCATTCCGCGAGGGTTCTTTTTTTCCTGTCAACATAAAAAGGAAGTGAAGTGCACCTCGCGTTTTTAGAACGGAAATGCGAGTTCGATGTGATTGGCCCTTTATTCAGATTAAGGCAAATCATTTGATTACTGATGTCCATGTAAACGTAGTCAATGTTGTTTTGAAAGACATGTCTAAATGAAAGTTATACTTTTGCAAACAAAATGTTATGATTTTGTTAGCAAACGGTAGCAGATGCTGAAATGCTTGCGGTCAATTAGACCGTTACAGCAATTCAAGATAGAAATACACAAAACATGTTAATTTTAATATAATAAAAATCTTGGAGTATTATAGTTATATGGCTTTTCTTTTAACAAAATGAATACATTTCAAAATTTAAAAATGGTCGAACTGTTAACACTAGAACTAGCAAAAAAAAAGTAGCCCTTTTGATCATATTTAAAACATATTTAATCTTTCTTTCTTTCTTTCACCTTCCAATTCACAGCGGTTAATCCTAAGTCACCGTGTACATGCACACAGCCAATTGTATTTTTTTTTTCTACCAGCCTCAGCTGTTTTTACTTCACAATCACTCACACACTTATTCTGCTAAGGCTGCATGAGAGCAGAACAAAAAAACAATCCCCAAATATCAATTACTGGGGACGGAGAAGGAAAGAGAGAGAGAGAAAGAGAGCGAGAGGAAAGGGGAAATGGAATCTATTGGCTCGGTGTTAAAAGGTCTCCAGTATTCTATGAGAATGATACAGATTTATTGGGTTTAATCCTCAGCTATGAGTAAAGAGGCATTAGTGGAATTATTTGGGCATTAGTGTTAATGGAACAGGAGTCTGAAAGGGCTGAAGTTGAAAAGGTTGAAATAACCTCTACACAGATAGAGGAGGGGCCAGCGATCACCTGGCTATGGACAGAGTATTTCTTGATTATAAAATCAGTGTCCCGTTACCTTCTCATATGAGTGTGTCGCCATGTATCTTTGCTTTATAGTGGCTTTCTTCTTCTCTTCTATTACATCTTTCTATATCCTGTGTGTCACTCTATACATCATGGCCATTGCTCTATCTCTCTGATGCAAGGGCAGCGAGAAACTAGCTGAGTAGAAAATTAAGAAATCGCTCTCAATTCCCATTCACTCATGCTCTAGCTCTCTCCATCAAAAATCTCCCACTTTGCACTCTGATTGTAAAACTAAGGGTTTGAGTCAATTTACAGTACACTCATGCACCTTGATCGATTTGCCATCCAAAATGATATATTGTGCACTTTGGATTTACTGTAAAGTCGGCCACATAAATATGTTTATATTCGATTTAAAAATGGACATAAATCTAATCCAATTTTCCCACCCATGGCGATATTCTGAACAACAGCACTATATATTATTTATACTTCAGAATTTAGACAGATTTAGAATGTTTTTTTTTGTGAAAATTTACAGTAGTTATGGTTTAATAAATTATCATGAAAGGTCCTGTGAAATAATAATAAAAAAATAAAAAAAATTAGATGTTAGTTTCAGTCTAAGTGTTAAGGATATCTGTATGCTCCAAAACAGTGACAACTTGCAGTTTGTCACTTTTGCCTAACATTCATTCATTCATTCATTTTCTTTTCGGCTTAGTCCCTTTATTAATCCGGGGTCGATACAGCGGAACGAACCGCCAACTTATCCAGCATTTGTTGTATGCAGCGGATGCCCTTCCAGCCACAACCCATCTCTGGGAAACACATCCATACATTCTCATTCACACACATATACTACACTCTTAAAAAAAAAGGTTCTTCGGTGGTTCTTCAAAAGTTCTTTGCGATATTTGAGGTGCTATTTTGCACTTTTACTGTGTAAAGAACCTTTAAAGCACCATAAAGGTTCTTCAGTGGTTCTTCAGTGGTTCTTTAAGGTAGTCAGGGTGCTATATAGCACTTTTACTGTGTAAAGAACATTTAAAGC
>CAIGQQ010008105.1:690605-722880 GCA_903798035.1 Danio albolineatus
AATAAAATAAAATAAAATAAAATAAAATAAAATAAAATAAAATAAAAAAATAAAAATAAAATAAAATAAAATAAAATAAAATAAAAACTTTAAAAAATAAAATAAAATAAAATAATAATAGTTTGTTTACTCAAATGTTTTGAGGTAATAATTTTGCATTTCAAACATTTCATCAAACTCTGCGTCTTGAACTAACTCTGCCTTGTCATAAATACAAATGTTGTTTTGTATGTTTTTTTTTCTTCTGCATGACTATTCCACCTCATGAAATCAACTACAACTTATTTACTATTTATAATATTTAACAAAACTTCTTCAATTACTTTTTTATTCTCTTTTTTTAATTTATAATACACAGAAATACCCCATAAACCATCAAGCTTTGACTCTCTGGACAAGTCAAAAATCACTGTTTTGATATAAATATGATTATATTGTTCTGTCTGTCTATGTTTATATCTATTGTATCTCCTTCCTGATGCTGTTTGGCACACCGACTCCATCCCTAAACACTGCTGCTAATATTTACACATCAGATCAGCGTGATGAATGATGCAAGTTTGACGGGGCAATAATGGATGGGCGAGCTATGATGGCCTATGGCCAGCCGTTTATCACTCTGAGGGTTCTGACTGGGTCTTCTGAATAACAACACGGGTAGCTCTGAAAGAGTGCAGAACCGCTTCATATTCTACATCCGAATACTATACGGATTTATAGAGGATTTATGAGAGTGGCTTCAACAGGATTTGAGGAACAATGTATAGAAATCTTAGGGGGATGTGTTGACTCTGTGTGTATTTATGTGTATCTGCATCTGTGTATGTCTGGTTTCTCACAGAGGTGTTAGATAGATAAGACGAACGAAAACAAACAAGTTATTCTGTAGCTACAGTGTCTGGTTAAATATGAATACGCACACGTAGTCAAACAAATGCTTGTGGGTAAACAATGTCTGGATTCAGATTTGACTTCATATGCAACACTCCTCTTGCTGAGATTTAAACAGTCTGAGTATGCAACAGACAGTCTACCTACGGCAATGATTTTCCATTAAAGGTAATCAGCTTGTATTATTATTTTTTTTTTTAAACAGTAAGCCAGAGGGAGCATTTACTATCACCTATCAAACATGCCAAGATATCCTCTCCTCCCCACAAGGAAGTACACTGCCGGCTGAAGACTGTTGACATCCTTTTAAAAATAAATGATTGTTTATGTAAATTAGCATTGTATACAGTGTGCGATGGCTCTGCTATTGCACCAACCATAGGCTTGAATGGATAATTCACACAAAACTGAAAATGTTGTCATAATTTCCTCACCCTTCACTAGTTCCAAACCGGTTTGACTTTCTTTCTTTCATTGAACAAAAAAGATGTTTTGAAGAAAGCTGGAGTCCTGTACCAATTGACTTTCATAGTATTTGTTTCATGGATGTCAATGTTTACAGGTTTAATCTTTTTTAAAGTTCAACAGAATTATGTATATCATAAATGTTTGAAACCACTTGAGGGTGAGTAAATAGTGAGTGAATTTTCATATCTGAGTGAACTTTTTCTTTAAGAATTATTTTTATGAATATATTTCTGTAAACTGAATCATTGGGAAATAACTTCTGTTGGAGTTAACCATCAGTAACTATCACTCACATTCCTTCGGCTTATTCCCTGATATTTCCATGCTTTTGAAACACCCGCACACTCTCCAATTCACACATTACAACCAATTTAGTTTAACCAATTCACCTACAGTGTATCGCATGACTTTGGACTGTGGGGGAAAACTTGAACAACAAAAACACTGGGAGATCAAGCAAACTCCACACAGAAAGGCCTCCTGGTCAAGCCAGTATTTGAACCAATAACCTACTTGCTCTGAGGCAATCACTTTGCCACCTTGTCACCTGAGATCAGTTACCTAAAGTAAAAATCCAGCTTGCTATTTTTAAAAGTATTCAATGAATATTTAGGATATTTTTTAATTGAACAACACATTGATTCATGATGCATTTTTAAAACACAATAGTAATCCATAAGTTGTCTTTTGAATAGACACAGTTGATATAAACACACACACACACACTACAATATTATAAATGGTCAAAGGTATTTCAGGCAATTATTATTATTATTTTTTTATAATTATTTTTTCAGGGTTTTCACCTTTAATGGACAGGACAGTATAGAGTATTGACAGGAAAGCATGGGGAGCAGAGAGATGGGAAGGATCGGCAAAGGACCACAAGGCAGGAATCGAACACCAGAGTGCATGTGTCAATGCACTAACCACTACACCACTGGCACCGACCAGGCAATTATTTTAACTTGATTTTATCCATTGTTAAAAAAGGCTACATGGTGTCACAGTTAGCACAATCGCCTTACAGCAAGAAGGTTAAAGGTTTAAGCCCCGGCTGGGTCAGCTGGCATTTCTGTGTGGAGTTTACATGTTCTCCTCATGTTCGCATGGGTTCATTCAGCGGTTCATTCCGCTGTGACGACTAATACAGGGAGTAAGCCGAAAACAAAATGAATCAATGAAAAAGATGTATCAATAGAAAGGTCGTGTTGTTGTGCAGGCTGGCACATCCAGTCTGTTACCCCCTTAAGGCAGTAAATGCATTGTGTTATTTTCCATCAACATACAGTAAAGGTTATAAGATTTATTGTAGCTTTTTGGATGTTCGGTTTTATTCTGTCTCTTGGAAAAATTTAATGTTATAAAATATGAAGCGCTATGGTGAGGGTCATTAACACAGTAAAAATTAAGTAAACTAAAACTAAGTAAACAAATGCTAGCGCAAGACATAATTTCAATTTGTCCGAGTTATAAAGCCAGAATTCTGAGTTATAAAGTCACAATTCTGAGTTATAGTCACAGTTCTGAGTTATAAAGTCAGAATTCTCAGTTATAAATTCAGAACATGTTACACTCTTAAAAAAAAAGGTTCCTTGAGGTTCTATATAGAACCGTAGGGATCTATACTTGGCCCGTAGAACCTTTTACCCAAAAAATGGTTCTATTTAGAACCCTTTGAGTGCAAAGAACCTTTTTGATTAAAATGGTTCTATAATGTGGGATTTATAACATAATTATATAGTAAAGATTATAAATAATAATAAGCTATAACACAGAGAGACAAAGCTTTTTGAGTCAAAACCTAATAAAATGACTGCTATGGTCAAAAACCTAATCAATGTATGATGGGATTTTTGTTTCACGCAGGTTTGTACATTACCATATAACTAATATTTATATATGCTTAATATTTAACATTTTTGACAAATTATTTTGTGAAATTAATTAAATAACCAGTTTGTTCAGACTGTACAGTGTGTTGTTATGGTTTAATAAATTGTTTTAAAGTAATAATCATGAAAAAGCCCTCTGGTGACGTCATTCATTGGTGGACTGGTGGTGAAGAGCCTGGAGAGTGACGGTTAATTTTTGAAAAGGAGAACTCCGCTTTTGCAGCTCCATCATTCAGGTACGTTATTACTCTTTTAAAACTATAATAATGAAATATTTTGTATTACGGGGTAATGTTTCTCTTCCCTTGTGTTATATGGTGACAGACTGAATAAGGGGTAACGTTAATATGGATTAATACTGTGCTTGTAAGTTTCTGATGGTCTCTGTCGACAGCCTTCGCTTCAGAAATCTGTGTCAAGCTGACTTTGCTCTGCTTTTTGTTCGAAATAAGTTACAGTTTCGCTTTATTTGTTTGTCAGTATTAATTAAAATATCAATAACAATAAAACAGGTGCGTTATTCGATGGCGGGCATTGAGAGGCAGCGTGAAGCGCGTGCACGCTCTTTTAATGGTAACTTCTTATGAGCCGATTTCCGCTTTCGTGCAGTTTTTATCTCCAACCTTGAACAAACAAGTACTCCCAGCTTGTTCGTGTGTGAGTTTAGCCGAGTTTAACTCGGGCTAAACTCTGTAAAGTAGTGTACACGCCGGCTAGTCTGCATTAAAACCGCAAGGGAGCATGTCGCGCTCGTGCCCCGCCCGAGTCTATGCACGCGCCCGCCCGAGTCTATGCACGCGCCCGCCCGCCCGAGTCTATGCACGCGCTATTGTGATGATTGCTAAGTGTTTTATTTAAACCTTTTAAAGCCAAAACATATTTTAATAATCCATAGATAATAGATCAGGTGTTATTTATGAAGGACATACAAACATGCAGGCTAAATGTATTGTGAAATGTTGAACCTTGTTAAATATAGGCTACATATATGTATATATTGTGCTAAATAAGTTTAAAATTCATATTTTAATGTATATCTTTCTTTTCTTCAAACAGCCTGGACACTGAACTGCATCGTAAATCTTGTGCTCGGTATGTATTATTGCTTTTAATTCTAAACAAACTGTATTAAGTATTATGAAATGAATATTATAAAAGACTTTAACATTGTATTGTAACCTGGGCTGCAGGACACAAATAGCTTTGAAGAGGAAGGATCCCAGCTTAAAGAACGACATGCGTTACATCCATAATTGTGACACAATTATCATCAACAAGGACACCTGGTAAATATTGTATTTTATAACATGCATATGTCAGACTTGGTTGTTGTGTACTGAAATAATATATTTATCACAAAAATGTTCCATTACTTATTGCTGCTGTTTGTACAGTGAGAATATTAAGGTCATTGCTTATTAAAAAGTCCTGCAAAGAAAATATGTTTTAAAAGAAAGTGTAAATTTGCCTACAGGATACCTTGTTGGAATGTCTGCAAAACAAATTTAAAAATGAAAGGATTTCAGTGGTGAGCTCATCAATCATCTTGCAAAATGAAACAAATTAATGGGATGAAAAGGAAGTGAACTGTACTCTGAGGAACCTAACACAAGGCAAGTTCAGTTCAATACATTTTATGCCAAAGGTAGATTAATTCTGTATTATAAATTCATATTTACACACTCTAAAATGCTGTCTTCCTACCTCAGATTGTGATGGACCTGGAATGCGACACCAGATACTCATAAGTCAAGAACCGAATGAAAACCCTTTTCCAGAGTACAGATTATGGAGAGGTTTGCAGAACTAATGGAGCAGTTTCTTCTTCTTGGAGTGCCACAGCTTGTGAGTAAACACTGTTACATTGTGTGCCAAATAGTTTTGCGTCCATGATGACTTTAAGAAACTTGTATTGCTGAAAATATGTCATTTGGAAACTTACACATGAAGTAACCAAAATGTTTTTTTGCATTTAGGATGCTGCATAGAAAACTTGGTGAAGAACACAGAAACATCTTTAAAAGAAATGGCCCAAAAAGGGACGGAAAGAAGGTAGTGCTCCATGACTCCAGTCTCATTGGACCAGCAGAGGAAACCGCAGAAGGTAACTACACACTATACTACATACTATTTGCCCCAAACACACACACACACACTCACACACACTTTAATTGTATTGATTATAACTGTAATTCTATTTGATGACATGTTAATTGGTTAAAAGTACTCAACATTAAAATTTTGTTTTACAGAAATCCAAAGGTCCTACACCATCCAGGATTCAGCAGCTCTCCTGATTCCACCAAGGCTTGAAGTGTCAGTATTACAATGGACAACACTCACTCGCTATCCTTCTACTTCCTCATTTATCAGAGGCACCACAGAGGAGTGAATCACCAACTAATCTGCCCTTTCCAGCCACAACCCAGCACTTGGAAACCCATATACTCTCTCATACAGTAGATCTACACACATTCACTCACTATGGCCAATTCACCTATACCGTACACATGCTTTTGGACTGTGGGGTCAACCGGAGCACCCAGAGGAAACCCACATGAACACTGGGAGAACTTGCAAACTCCACACAGAAATGACAACTGGCCCAGTCGGGACTCGAACCAGTGACCTGCTTGCTGTGAGGTGACAGTTCTAACCAGTGAGCCACTGTGCCACCCATGGACAAAACTATTTACCTTATAAGAGAGGCTGACTGACATGGACATGCTACAGGTTGTGAAATGGCTGTTTGCAGTGTTTTGTCTAATCATTCTGCAATGTTTTAGTAATGTTTCTTATTAAATTATGTATAAAAATGGATGTTGTGATGACCAATACATGCAGGTACCATCCACTTTTTGAAATTGTAGTGTTATTTAATAGATGTTTTGATTGTTTGTGTATTGTTTCCATCTGCATTGTGATATATTTCTCTTCCGTTTAGAGATGTGTGAAAGTTAAGCTCTGTATTTGTTCAAACAGTAAAAAAGCTTATAAAAGTGAAGTCATTACAATAACAGTGTTGAATGCCATTAAACTGTTAAGGTAGATCTGCTGTCCAATGCAAAGTATGCAGAGGTGCAATTTTAAATATTTAAAAAAATATTTTGTATAATGAATTGAATAAATTTAAACAATTTGAATTGTCTGGATTGGTTTTATTTTTTATTTATTAATAAGTAACAATAATTCAATAATAAATAAAAAGAACCCTTAAATGGTTCTAAATAGAACCATCTAACTTGAATTCAAAGAACCATTTGGGGTTCTATTTAATGAACCCTTAAAATGGTTCTATATAGAACCTTTTTGGGGTTCCATATATGAAGCGCTCCATAGAACCGTTTTTGGTTCTATATTGAACCGTTTGTTTTAAGAGTGTATAGTCACAATTCTGTGTCATAAAATTTAAATTATTAGTTATAGTCACAATTCTGAGTTATAAAGTCAGAATTCAGAGTTTTAAAGTCACAATTTCGATTTATGAAGTCAGAATTCTCAGTTATAAAGTCGCAATTCTGAGTTATAAAATCACAATTCTCAGTTATAAAGTCAGAATTCAGAGTTTTAAAGTCACAATTCTGAGTTGTAAAGTTACAATTCTGAGTTTTAAAGTCAGATTTTTCAGCTATAAATTCAGAACCCTGTGTTATAGTCACAATTCTGAGTCATGAAATTAGAATTCTGAGGTATAGTCGCAATTCTGAGTTATAAAATCAAACTTCTCAGTAATATATTCAGAAATCTCAGTTATAA
Organism: Danio albolineatus; assembly: GCA_903798035.1. Taxonomy (NCBI): domain Eukaryota; kingdom Metazoa; phylum Chordata; class Actinopteri; order Cypriniformes; family Danionidae; genus Danio; species Danio albolineatus. The sequence goes on from CAIGQQ010008105.1 coordinate 697,616, forward strand.
AGTCAGAATTTTGAGTTATAAAGTCGCAATTCTGAGTTATAGTCGCAATTCTAGCTTATAAAGTCAGAACTCTCAGTTTTAAATTCAGAACTCCGAGTTATAAAGTCGCAATTCCGATTTATAAAGTCAGAATTCTCAGTTATAAAGTCAAAAATCTGAATTTTAAAGTCAGAATTCTCAGTTATAAAGTCAAAATTCTGAGTTATAAAGTCGCAATCCCGATTTATAAAGTCAGAATTCTCAGTTATAAAGTTACAATTTTGAGTTAATAAAAAAAATTCTCAGTTATAAAGTCAAAATTCTGAGTTATAAAGTCACAATTCATGAATTTAGAATTCTGATTTATAAAGTCACAATTTAAAGTTATAAAGTCGCAATTCTGAGTAATAAAGTCAGATTTTTGAGTTGTATAAGAATTGCAACTTTATACCTCAGAATTGCAACTTTATAACTCAGAATTCTGACTCATATATATATTAATTGTTTATTTTATTTATTTTTTCTTATTAAGTGGCAAGAACAGGCTTCCACAAGTTTCAGTCTCTTTTTTTTTTATTTTGCAAAACCCAGAGTCATGATGTAAAAGGTGCTCAAAAACAGTGCATAATGAACATATTTGTCTTTTTGACTCTATAAATAGTTGCTTTACAGCTTGAGAGTGCACTGTAAACATATAAATGAAGTGTCACTCTGTGTGAATTGCAATGGCAGCGTTGGAAGCCTGTATGTACAGTATGGATAGCTTAACTACTTTAAATTATGAGCACCTTGTAACTTGAAAAAATGTACAAGCCTCTCTAGCACTGACAGACACCCAGGTAATAACTGTCACCATGGTTAGTGGAGTTATATCTCTTGCAGTATTTATAGTTTTATATTTGTGGGTGACAGTTTTAATAAAGAGCACTTCATCCTGCTAAAGACAAGATAGTAAAATGTCCTCATTGCATTTGGCACATAGTACATTATGTGGTTAGTTTTCTCACTGTACACTGGCACAACGTAGAAGCAATATTCTCAGAATATTGACGTGAGTTCTTTTTCCTTCGTCTTCTCTAACCCAAAACACTGTCTGCTGCAGATCTCTAGAGTGATGGCACTTACTAAAACGGTAAGCTTTCCCTCATTCCCTTTCACCTTGGCTTGGCTGCTTAAACAAAGAAAAAAGTTTAGAAGAATAGTTGAAAAGAAAACGTCCCTACCTTCAGATTCAGAGCTTTTGAAGCTTCATGTGCCTGATATGACTAAGCAAAAAGAAAGAAGGTGGAAGGAAAGGAGCGAAACACTCTTATGGCATCTCCCGCTGTGCGAGTGTCCACTCATCTGCTGTTTCAGTAATGGAGAAGTAAGAGAAAAAGAGAAAAGACAGCAGAAGGGGAAAAATAAGAAATAAAATGAGTCTGTTACTGTTAAGCTTCTCTCTGAGTGACAAGGGTTAGAAAGATTTGCAATTATGTATGTAATTGAGGCAAATCTGTTAGCGCATATAAAGTTTCTGCTTTGCGTATGTTCAACCGCATAATGTGGAGTAGTATCTATAATTCAGAAGGAGATCTAAAAAAGGAAAGTGAGGGAAAGAAAAAAGAGAGTGATGAAGTGAAAAGAAAACAAAACACAATTACAAAAAATATAGCAGCCCCAGATGACTGTGGCAAACTTAATTAAGCACATTTTGCACAATTCATCATTGTGTCTTTAGCCTCAGCGACCTCACATGGAGAGAAGGAACAGGACATTTGATGCCGTGAAAACTGCTCTAGAACAAAAACCGAAAAAGTGTCAGTAATAGCTCCCTTCTGCGGAAAGGATTCAGAGGGTCAAGCTTGTGTGCTTGAATGCCAGGAATGGCTTTATTTAGCAGATGGTTTAATTAAAATGCACAATGAGGGGAAGAGAGGGAGAAAGAGAGACAGAGACAGACTGGCAGAGGCACAAAGTTGGAGGGAGAGAAAGAAAGAAAAAAGTAAATTAGCTGTGAATCTAACAAATGACTGTAATTAGCCGGTAGCTGCATGCCGAGATGCAGAAATGGGGCCAGTTATAACTGCAACTTAACTGGAACACAACGATTCCTAAGTCCATATTGAAAACAAATGGGAGGAAATTATTCCACACATTCTGTTGCATCTGTTGTTCGGTTCAATGGCACTTTCCAGGAATCTGCTACAGCCTTAACTAAATGATACAGTAACGGTTTTAGTGTGAATTCATTATCTCTGTGCTTTATTTTACTTTTAGATGTTCTTTATGCTACTGTAGCAGTTCCCAAGCTGGCTTCTGTAGGGGATCTGAGAAGGAGCACTGTGCTGGCTACTTTGGGATTTTGTTGTAAACTTTAATAGGCAAATAAACAACAACAAGGATTCTGTCTTGGTGTTTTTCACTTAAACACGGTCAGTTATTTATTAAATGAGCGTAAACAGGAAAGTAAGGCCCAATCCCAATTCTGTTTTTGTACCTCTACCCCTTCCCCTTGGCCCTTAAAACAGGGTGTGAAGGAGAAGGGCTTCAAAATTTACTCCTAAGAAATGAGACACCACTACAACACCTCATTGCGATCTCTTGCTTCTTATGAAATTGAAGATGCTGTAGTTATTCCAGTTGTGCTATTTTTGGTATTCATCTTTAGCAAATCACTGAAGGCAACAATATCATGTTATCATAAGGATATAATGTGGCAATAAGATTGCAATTGTACTGTGCATTTACACCATGGCCATATTTATCTATGTAAACAACATGAAAACAACATTAACATCAATATAACAGATACTGTAAAAAAGCCCATTCCCAAATGTTTTAACTTTTATTTTAGTGTTATTTATTTATTTATTTTTTTAAAGCATGATGGTAAAACATGAACGGCATTATGAATGTATTAAAACATATGCTTGTTTGTTGTAAACATTTGTAATAATGACAAAAAAATACTGATTTGTGTATCTCTTGACTTCCGTGTGTGGCCATTCTGCCGTTGAAGATGGCGTATTCTGGGAAATTTTTGTACCCCTTGGTTTCGATGGGTGGTCCTGAAACATCCCGCTTCAAGGGCTATCTAGCCTTTCCCCTTAGCCCTACACATTCACGCTAAAGAGAATGGTGACACCCCAACCCTTTCACATGAACATGCAAAACAAGGGGTAGGGGTAAGGGGAAAGGGCTAAGGAAGTAAATTAGGATTGGGCCTAATTGAATTAAATGTCAGTATAAGTAGACTATTTATAAAAATCTAACACTGGACCTACCAAGCAAAAAAATCATGTCTGTCATCTCTTGTCTGCACTTCAAAACAGTGGAAGATGGGATTGCTTTGTAGATGGGACCTAGCATTTAGAATGGTCTGAGCAATATCAGACAAGGAATCCTTCAAAATACCTCATTCAGAGGGCAAACCTAAATTCTCCAAATCCTTAGGGGGCAAGGCATGAGTCAAAGAAAACATGGCAGAAAATGTTTCAATAATTAGAAAGACTAGATCTATGCAGTTGTGTGTTTTATCATCTGAAATCAAACACACTCTGAGAATGACTACGTTTACATGGACCTCAGTAATCAAATTGTTTGCCTCAATCTGAATATGACAATATTATGTTAAGGTGTTTATATGAGTTGATTTTTGGAAGTTCCTTTCATAAACCCGTTTTACATGTTATAGCACATAATTCAGTTAACATAATTCAGTTAACGGGCTAATGTTCCTTTCATAAACCCGTTTATAGCACATAATTCAGTTAACATAATTCAGTTAATGGGCTAATGTTCCTTTCATAAACCCGTTTATAGCACATAATTCAGTTAATGTCACTGTGTCACCACATCCACATTTCCTCCAAAGTTACATATAATTTTTGGTGTTTCAATAACAATTTGCCAACTTTAACTGCAGTTTGGCACCCTTCACTTTCATTCAGGAACATTTCATGCATGTCTCTATGACAAACGAGATATTGGATGCAAGTATGAAGTGCTGGAAGAGTGTTGTTTTAATGGAATTTGATACTGTATAGGAAAAAAGCTCCACATTTCTCGATGCAGGCGTCTGTGGTCCTTCACTGAGTCAGTAGGTGCAGAGGAAGTGTCAAACAGCAGTGTGTGTATAGAATATTCTGTCGCAAAATGCAGCAAAAATCCTACACGATGGTAATAGTTTGATTAAGGTGTTTACATGTCTGCACTGTACTTCAATAATGCAACTAAAATCGGTATACTCTACATGTCTTAATTCGATTTCTGTTTAGTTCGATTATGACTTCCGTGATCAAAAATCCCTGTTAACATGGTAGACTCTTAATCAGAGTAATGTCTTAATCGTATTCAAATTGGATTTTTGGTGTGCATGTAAACTTACTCAATGTGTCATTAAAAAAAAACAAGCAGTGTACTCCAAACAGGTGATTGGATGTGTACTTGATCTTTGGTTCTCTACAACATTGAGGAAGCACATGTGAGACAAGTAAAGCAGGGCCACCAAGATAACAGTCTTGTCCGTTCCAAACTCTAATGATAACAGCCAGAAGCAAGCACACTGGTGGAAAAGCATATAGATTGCCCTAAGGCCACACCTGCTCCAAAACATCTATTCCCAAAGGTGCTGGAGGAAACAGAGTGAACCAGAGGGTACACTCTTTCGGCAAAAAAAACAAGTCCACCTCCACACTGCTGAGCATCTGGCAAATTAGGTCGACCACCCAAGGGTGCAGCCTCCATTTTCCAGACTTTAGTCCATGCCTTACACAATGGTCCACTTAATGAACTCCCCAGGTGAAAGAGATTTTGTTTTTGACCTAAAGAGAAGATACTAGAGGTTCATGCTAACGGTAGTCCTGCAGAACTAACAGTAAGCAATTTAAGGTTAAATTAAAAATTGCACCCCAGCCTATCAGAGATGCAGAGGTTGAAATTGTTCTGAAACTAACGACAACACAAGGGAATTACCTGTGCTAAAAACCAAGCATGTTTTCAAACAAGCATAATCTGATCAGGACAATGAAACGGGGTTGTTGTGCCTGAACCGGCAAATTCAATGGCCTCATGTGGAGCGGAGCCAGTGGTCATTCCGGAGACACCAGGATATTCATTAAACTGCAACAAACCTTGTTCAGTGATGATTCAAACACAGATAAAAAGTTTGAACATAATCAGAAGAAAGCATGCATTACAATACATCCCAAAATCAATCCCAGAAGCTTTTGCTTTTGTGATATCTTAATCCATTCACATACCTTGGAGCTTCAATTGAGCATCCATACACTTTCAGTCATGACTTAGAGGCCAAGTAACTTTAAAAAGTTAAAATGTGGACTTGAGAAATGTGTTGCATTCCTAAATAATCAGCATGTGAATATAATCATACGCCAGAGTGATTAAACTGTCCAATTACCTGAATATTTTTCACCATCAACAGCCTGAAAGTTCACTGCTTAATTGAAAAAAAAAAAAACTTCAAATTTTTGTTTTCACAAAATACTGTCTGTAAAAGCTAGTTTGATGACTCTGTTCCCACAAAACAATGACTGATACGCCAGTATTAAATATGGTATGAAAAGATGCATTTAATACTTTTCTACCAAGTATTTTGATAGTGTTTCCAAAAAGGTTATATAACATATTCTCTGCCTCAGAATCGGAATCTTAGTCTTCAAACATTGTAGGGACTAGTGTACTGAAATAAAGCAGACAATGTTAAAGGGGTCGTCCACTATGAAAAACGGAGACATTGGCTTTTACAAAGTCAGCTTAGCAAAGCCTACAGAGAATGAAGTAAAGAAGAATCTCTCCCAGTTCAGTGGTGGATTCGGCTAAAAACTCAATGTAGAAACAGTTCCAACCATAATAGGAGAAGCTGTGGATTGTGAGCAACAACCTGTAAGTATTTTTATTTGTTAAAATTGATCTTTTGCATGCATAGTTTCTAGCGTTAATGGTTTGTTGTAGCAAAGATGTTAACAATGATATGAACAATGGCAAATGTTGTTTGGAACCATTAACAATTTAGCTACAAATTCATATTTATCCATCCAAGCCCTCTAAACCCCCACAGTCCTTAGCAGCACTGCAGTGTCTCTCTATGTGGCCGCTTTCAATGCGTTATACACCTCAAATAACATACTCCTAAAAGATATATGAACGTTTCATATTACTTACACATGCTTATTCTGAATATATGTGAAAGACACTTGTCAGATTTTATTTTAGAGAGCAGGCGTGAGGTTCAGCTGTGTCTTCTGTGTAATTTTCTGTCTAATTCAGGCTAAAACTGACACAGCTACACTGACTGACAGTATTTACACAACAGAGGCACAGCGTGTGCTAGAAAAGCCGTGACTGGACATGATGCTTTCTGGTGACGTGGAGCGGATCCTTGAATCACAGCACATCACGTTTGCTGACGAGCCTCTTGAGGGCAGGCCTTTGGAGGACCTAGGACCTATGATAGTCGTTTTCATGTTAGCTGAGTAGCAATTATGATTAAAGTAAGATATATAAAAAATCGGCGTGATTTTTCTACAAATGAAGCATAAGCACACGTTGCTTTGCATCTTATAAACTCAACCAAGCCTTAAAAATATACTCTGGACCACCCCTTTAAACTAGATAGTGTGCCCCTATTGTATATTTCATTATACAGTATTGTCAGTGTCCAGCTTGATGTATTTAACAGAAGAAAATAAAACACTGCAAAATAATTTGAAAAAAGCATTAAACACGGCACAGACAAGAAATGATCGAATTGAGTCAGTTGACCATCCAGATCTGTGGCATGACAGCCCTTAAGACATGGAACACTTCTCCAAAAGTGCATGAGATATGAGGTGTAAAGAATTGTTTTGTGGCAGACCTTCTAATACTGAGCAATGAAACAAGTGACATGGAGCATTCAGTCTGGAAATATGGTATGAGCAGATGTAAAGGACTCTACATAATACATGTGAGTTTCCTTTGAACAATGTTTGGAGGTCAGTGAGGAGACAGGCAAATCCGCTTTACAAAACTTCTCCAATGGGGGTGTGTTTTTGAACTAACACATCAGAAACGGCCCTCAGCAGGAGAAATACTGCTGATTGATGCTTCACTGTCTGGAACTTGTCAACTGCAGAAGGTACTGCATCACTAAACAACCCAGACTGTGAAATCAGAGCATCTAGCTGGAAGGTTTTATCCTGCTCATGGATATCCGTTATATTCAGCTAGAAATGGTGCATGGTTGCAAATAATCATGCATAGCATAAAGTGAAAAAAGTCCTTCTAAACTCTTGACTGCAACCACAGCCAAATGAATTGTTTACTTTCTACTGCATGTTTAACTTGGCTTGTTCAGTTTGGTACGGCTCGGCTCATCTTGGATTGTTATCTTTCACTACAGTTTAGTACTGCTTCATAATGGGTGGGATTATTGACATACTGTATCATTACAGTTATGTTGCTTTTTCAGTCATTATATTGTGGATTGCTTTATTTTCATGATGATTTTCAAAATGAGTTTTAAATTGTATGTTAATATTGCGAGGACACACAGTTTTGTATGTGAATGCAAATGGAATCAGAGCGAGCTCACACATATCCTGCTTTTTGCATTGTATTTTGGGCTCATACAAACCAACTGTAAAGATGTGTGATTCTACCAGTTAATTGCCTTAAGTCTTTTCTTCTCACTTCTCACACTATCTCACCTGGGCAGATTATAAATACTCAAAACAGATGCTTCACAATGAGAGGGACACCTGCACTTTGTCTACCAACACTATACTGTACATCATTGTTAAGTTATGTGTAACAGTTATTCAAATAATCCTACAGTGGGTGTTGTTGACTGTTTATGCAGTGGTGATTCTCTCTGGCAAGTCAGTATCTGTAGGGTTCACTCGATTTGTAAACAGTATTGCTTACTTGGAAACTCAAACAAGGTGGTACTAAAACTTAACCAGGTACTAGCTAATGACCACAGTGGAAAACGGCCCAAAAGTGAGTCATATATTAAACCCAACTCTGTTGTTTCATGCATTAAAAAAGTGTCATATAAGAAGAAAAATCAATGCAAATTACAAAAATTCTATGACCTTATAAGGAATCACTGAAACAATGCCACTGTGGGAGGTGTTAGCACTACCTGGCAATAAGTGGCCATTATTTTGTACATGCTTGAGACAATCGTCAGACAAGAGAGTGTTCCTATAGTGTCAGTGTGAATCTATGAAAAATAATTATATGCTGGGTGCTGCAGTTGCTGTCTACTTGGGGCTCAGTGAACATTATTCGAAAAAAAAGATTGACGTATGCAGCTTTATGAAGTATGTAAACTTTCTGACAATTGTATTGATTGCTTTCCTGTTTATGTTTGTTTAAAAGGCACCTATGATGAAAATCAAGTTTTGTAAGTTGTTTGGTGTGCAGGTATAGTGTGTTCACTGTCATATTGGAGTGATATGAACACAATAAGTATCTTTTTAAAAAATTTCCTGACGTTAAAAAAGGATCCAAATCCCAGTAATCAAGCCCAACAAAATGTGATGTAGGAGTGTGGTTTTCCCCGCCCACCCATTGACAGGCACCATATTTCTTTAATAACATGTATGAACATGTCCACAGGACATTTCTTTGCAAAGAAACTGGGATTACAATATCTGCTCCAACTCTCTGTGTTTTTTATAAGTTTTATAAGTTTAAAACATTTTTAAAACAAAGTATGTTTGTAATAAAGAAAGTAAAATTGCTAATTTTTAACCGCTATAATCACCAGGGCTACATGGTGTCAGTAAACGTGTGTGCGTTTGTGTATATATATATATGTGTGTGTGTGTGTGTGTGTATGTGTGTAATGCAAACAGCATTGTGTGAGACTCATCATATCAGAAAGGTTTTAATAAACCAACCCCAAATACATAAAATAAAATTACTTGGTATTTTTGACTAATGAGCTGTATTTTACCTTCATCCTTGTCTGTCTCTATCACTGACTGCTGTTTATCTGCTGTAACGCATGTTACAGAAGCAAACACGCACGTGGGAACAGTAGGTGGGGAAAAGTAGCTCATTTGGATTTAAAGCTGCAGGCTACAAAAACAGCTACACTGTAGTCAAGACACCAAAATGGACAGATTCTAGAGGCTAAAATAAATGTGATGGGTATTTTGAGCTGAAACATATTTATATACAATATGTAATTGATTGTATTTGAGCGAAAACACACCAAGATGGACTTTTTTGTGTGTATTTGTCTTTAAAAGTTTACACCCAAATCACCTAAAGAAGCCAGCTGGTCATTTCAATGATCTGTTCTACATAAACTAAGATAGAGTGCAACTGTATTGTGAGAAACAGACACTGGTAGATCAAATTGCTTTAGAGTGCTTTAAAAATAATTTGATTATCAATCAATCAATCAATCAATCAATCAATCAAGTAAAGGAAGTATTTTCTATTGCCAGTGATCTATTTAGAAGTAATCTAGCGTCACTGTGCCACACATGGAAATGAGAGAAATGCTCTGATACTAACATTGGGAGAAAGTCCAGGGCTCTGCAGCAAAATTTGAATAAACTGCTGCATTTACTTGATCGGTTCAATCTCTCCATGTCTCCCTCAGTCCTGGGGCAAAGTAAACTTGAAGTCAGAACACACACATTCAGTATGTACTTTTCCAGCAATCCCTCACAGCTGGCAGAACAGAGCAACACGATGGAGAATAAGAACACGACAGCAAAAGAGAGCAAACAGCAGACAGGTGTTTATATAACAGATAAAAAAAATAAGAATAAAAAAATGACGCATGTAGGTGAGACTGGTGCGTGTAGGTGAGAATTGTCAGAAGAAGAAAAAACACAAAAGGAGCCTTGTGCTTATGATCAGAGATGTGGATAGGATAAAGATACAGGACACCGCTGTATAAATGCAATACAGATGAAACAATATTTGCCGTACTTTCCGGTTGCAGTCAATGTTGATTAGGATCAAGAAAGCTCCGTCCAAGGCCCAAGTAAACAACAGGCTTTGGGGAGAAAGAATCAGCTCAGCTTGTGTTTTCCATCAAGCATATCAAGATATATACAGTAAATCCAAAAGCTGGTGATTACATTCCCCAAGCACATAAGAGAACATCTCATGTTTTTATCATCCAGGTACAGGTATAACATCCATTCGAGGGCAGTGATAAAATGGATGTCAACACTTGCAGAAATGTGTTAACATCTTTACAAATGTGTTAATCTTATGTTCTGCTTGTGTTCTTGAAATGTGCTAAAATCAATTAGTTAATTTATTCACTATTAATATCACTGTGATGGAAATGTTTGAATTGCATACTAACATTTACTGTAGCTAATGTGTAAAATTGCTTTCTGTATAAAATATCTGAACATCTGAACTGAATTATATGAATGGAAAATAGACTAAACTAAAAAAAGAAAATTACAAAATGCAAAGCTATTAAGGTGCTTTTTAATCAACTGGTAATGAATGCAACTTGTAATAAATTCTATGCAGTTAAGGATGTGCAAACACTGCAAAATATTTTGCTAATATTTAAATGGAAAATAGTATTTTTATATATCATTTTAAATATTACCAAAATATTTGCTAATATATGAATGGAAAATAGATCTTCCTCACTGTGTGAAACAATTTTCTCCATCCACTCTGTTTCAATTGTCAATCACATAACGACATTAAATAAATGATCAATCATTAAAAACAATCCAATCCAATTATTTATTACTATCCAATGATGAATAACATTATTAGGACAATCTGCTTTAACCTTTTTTGTAATTGTACCAATCTAAACACTCTAATTTCTTTAATATGGTACTAGTATTCCTTTTCAAACATAGCTATTATAGTTTCCAAAATAATTTCTGACACACTCCTAACACCCCATTCACCCTTTATGTCATCTGCCAAACTGACAAATGCCAACAGTTGAGTCCAAAGCTGAAATATTTCATTGCTAAAACAGACATGACAAGGTTCTAAAAGAATCACAAAGACGGTGACAAAGACACCCTAAAATGGCTTACTTGTAGTTGTCTCTGTGAATTATACTGTATATGATAAAGCATTTTAATATTAAACACTTCATCTTTAAGAGATTATGCATATACAACGACACAATTGACTTATCTGTAGTCTTCTAGGTTGAACAATTTGCTCAGCAAAAAGAGCAAAAAGAGATTGTGACAATATTTTGAAACCCTTAAGGCTACAGTCTCTCCTAGAGCTGTGAAACACAGGCAATCAGCGGGCAGCAAGTTTCTAGAGTGCCACAGCAGTGGGAGGTGCCCCAAAGCATTAGCCCAGCAACCGTACACACAGTTTCTCCAGGCCAATGTCAGATGAGTTGAATGGAAAATCATTTGGGATACATTAAGCAAACAACACACTGGTGGCTTACTGCATATGCTGAGATTCTGAAGTGTGTAAACAACGAATGCTTCTACTGTCCAGTAATGCTAAAGGAGCTGAGGAGAAAACAGATTCAGAAAAAAATAAAAATAAAAAAACTTGGCAGATAAATTTAAGTGGGTAGATATTTGTGCGTGTTTAAAAATATGCTTAAAAGATACACGTTATTATTCTCTTAATAGAGTTGTTTTTACCAAATAGCATATTATCTCATATAAAGTGTTTTTTTTTCTTTCCTTTCTTTCTCTTATTATCGTATATGTAAATATTGGATATTTCTCACTGCTTATTTGCCCTATTGTTACATTTAAATTACCTTTACCATTAAATGAAATGAATTCATATGTGTTCAAGATTTAGTGTTCAAATGTATTTATTTAAAATAACATGTAGAAAAACTCATATATCTGACCACTTAGGGGTGCTTTTACTCCTGCCTTATTTAGTTCGGTTGAATCACACTAGACTTCGTTTTCCCTCTTGGTGCTGTTCGTTTGCACAGGTGTGAATGTAACAATTACACTCAGATGCGCACCAAAAGCGGACCAAAAAAGCCTACCGAGACCTACTTGAAGAGGTAGTCTCAATACACTTTCAAACGAACCCTGGAGAGGTTCGCTTGTGGTGAGAACATGATCCAAACTAAAACAGACTCAACCACAAACAGTACTGCGCCTTTTTTGGACTAATCCAGCTGCCGTAGTCCGATGCCCTGTCCCATCTTATGCAGTTTGGAGGAAAAATATTTGTTGACTGCATTTTACCAACAGTTTTAAACAGAGAGAGAAAGAGAAAGGGAAAAACATTACCTGATGAATCATTGGTAATATTTCCAGAAGATGACCATGTTGCAGTTTAGCTAAATTGATAGCTAAATGAATTCACGCCTCCTATGAACACCTTCGCTGGTTGCAATGCATTAAAACATTGTTTTCCAGCCGCAGCCGAGCTTCATTCTCAAAATGTATAGTCTAAAGTGATGTATACAAACAATATATATAGTATAGTATGACCAGGGATACAATCAGCCAGTGCAGCGACATTTTGTGTCTGCTGGTTTGTTTACTTGCGTGAGTTCTACGTTAATTCTGACCAATTGAAAAGCAGTGTAGGAAATACGTTCAATAACATCTGGCCAATGAGTGATGTGTATTTTATCACATGACTACATTTTGCTTCGTTTCAACTGGTTCGGACCAAAACAATGATTGTGATGTGAAAAGGACCCATGACGGCAGAAAAATGCTACAATGTATCATTCGTTGACCAAATGTACCAAACCACAGATGTGAAAGCACCCTTAGTCAACTTTGTCCTCTTAACTCATTTCATAGGAATCTGCATTACCAGGAGTTTTTTTAATGATAATTTCTTACCATAGATTTTGTACCAGGTTCATGTCAGTCAAGTAAATTTGAAAAAATGTACCAACAATGCTGCTTACTTTAAAAGTGACCTTTCTGAGAGTAGTGCTTCATGCATTGCAACACTACTGAGACAGATCCTTTTGGGTTAAAGGTGAAAAACTGTAGGTTTTTGTACTACTAGGGTCACTTGGTGACATTACAAAACATAAAGCAACCTTCGCAAATACCCCTTACGCTCACCACACCTTTTTCTTAAAAATATTCTTATCCATACATTATCTTATATATGGGTTGGTAGTAGAGCTAAGGTGTGTGACTGCACATTGCTTCACGATCAATCTTTGCATGATGTCTACAACTATTCTGTCATCAAGAATCCTCATAAACTACAAATGTCTCTGTAATTGTCAGTTGAGAGTTTCCCGACAGATGGCAGTTTCCCCCATATGTCTTTGTGTGTTTTCTGAATCCAAACAGCAGATAAGCAGATTCAATCTGTGCCAGCAAGAGGAGCTTTTGAAGCTGCAGGAGCTTTTTCCAGGAGCTTTTTTGGCTTATAAAATTACCTGCACAATATTTTAAATAAGAACATAATAAGTGATTTGTTTGGTAATTCCAGTACACACCAGTACTGTCTTGGCTATTGATTGTCAATGATTCTTTTCTATCATGATGACATTTCATACATCAAGTATGAAAAAAGCTTTTTTCCACTTCATGGTATCAGTCCACTGTCTATGTTTTGCCATTGTAAAAGCAGTGTAAAGAAGAGATTATGTGATCCCATTGGTCAATGTCAACTCATAGTAGACAATGGGGAAAAAATAAACATGCTATCCTTTCTACTTTACATATTGAAGCATTGCAGACATGACATTGGTTGTCTTGCACCATGATACAGTACACTACACAAGAAAAATATTGAATCTTGCATCCTGATGCCCATTTGTTATTCACAAATCTCCATGACACCTTGCATCAAGAAAATTGGGCTGAAATTGAGAAAAAAAGTCATTTGAACGGAGCTTTAATCAATTGTTTCTGTGAAGACCTGCATTCTCCCATATTCTCGTTTATCTGCAGCATGTATGCATCAATAGGCAGAGCTAAATAGGCAGTAACTATAGTATGTTTACATCAGAAGATATGGTTTGGACCTACGCGTAAACCTAGAATATCACATAAAACATTTGCAAATAAAGCACTATTTCTATCCAATAGTAATGAATATATATATATTAGGGCTGTCAATTGATTTAAAAAATTAACTAATTAATCACACTTTTGTTTGTGATTAATCATGATTAATCACGAAAAGCTGTATTCATTACAGAAATAAAAAAAATAGGCATATAAGTGCCATTTGAATTTTAAAACAATCAATGCCAATAACAAACAAAAATTATTTCCATGTTGGATTCTAAGTGAACTACAAAAAAATCCAAAATACAGGCATTGCAAATATGAAAATTGGAAGAAAAAAAATAATAAAGTATTGAATACAAACAATTGTATTCATTGTAAAGTTGTTTTGCGAGTTGAGAACAAAAATTATAAAGTAGAAACAATTTTGCTTAGTCCTCCTTAACGTTTAGCCAGTTGCTATAGGACAGTCCAGTCTGTTTACATTATCGGGTGACAACACATACGCACAAACACACACACACACACACACACACACAGACAGAGAGAGAGAGCGCACGCAATTTTTTTATTACTGTTTTATTCTACAATGTTGATTGTTAAATGTACAGTGTTTTCTGATCAATTATTATTTTTATTGATATAAATGAATAATATGATATATATGAATGATATAATATATTGAATAATAATATGATATATTGAATAATAATATGATATATATGAATGATATGACTTATTAAATAATAATATGATATACTGAATAATAATATGATATATTGGATAATAATATATGTATATATTTTTTATTTAGTTTTTCTTCTACTATTTACTGTGTTTTTTTTTATAATTACATATGCATGTTATTTTATTTTTGTAAACTTTATAACTGCTTTGGCAATACATTTGTAATAATTGTCATGCCAATAAAGCAACTATTGAATTGAATTGAATTGAGAGCGTGCGCAGTACAGCGCACTCCCTTCAGATCATCAGCACGCACGACTAGGTTCTTAAAGTATGGCTGTATTTCTCAAGCAAGGATTCTGATACAGCAACGCGAATCAAACGCTTTACAAAAGTTGCGTGTAGGGGGGAAATACGTCAAACTTAATGAAACATTTGAGGGTGCTTGGAATCAACTTAGAGAGGAATGGGCTGTCTTTGACAGCTTGCGACATCATCTGGCACTTTCACTAAGTACATTTACATGGATGCATATTATCCTTTATCCATATTCCTTTGCTCATTAAACACACGCAGGGCCGGAGCAAGCTGAACTAGTGCTCTAGGCGAACGGTGATCACGCCGTCCTCAACCCGAAAGTGAAAAAGAAAGTGACCGGTTCTTGGATAAACGTGAGGACCGGGAGGGAGGGGGTAGGTGTCGCGGATAAAAGTGAGAACCGGGGGGTTCGCTCACTATTTCTGCCACCCTTCTGCCGCCCAACCGCCTAGGTTGCCTCTGTGGACACGCTGGCCCTGAACACACGTCAGCCACAACAGGAAATTAAAAAAAAACTGCCACTGCGTTAAATGCATTTTTTTTTTTTTACGGTTTAAATATTTCAAATTAATCGGCATGCGTTAACGTGCAAATTTTGACAGCCCTAATATATATACATACCATTGTGGCGCCCATATATATATATATATATATATATATATATATCAATACGCTTATAGCCATATAATTAAATATATATATATATGCATAATATAATATGTTTGCTGCAGTAGGAGAATCCAACGTGAGCATTTTTTCTTTTATAATAAATTACTTGCAAATCAAAGGATGAAGACAATATGCAACGAAAGAACGTTTACTTTTGGAAGTGCAAAATCACTCTGAGAGTGCAGCCGCTGAAGTTCTGAGTGGTAATAATACCAAACCACTTTGATGACAGACTTACAGGCTAAGGCATTTTAGAAGGGCCAAAACAACATTTCAGATGTTTTACAATGTGGCCAATCTGCTGGGTTGTCCATTATTGCTGTCTCACTGTGTATCACCTGATCTGTTATAACAAAATTAAACAACCTTTAATGTGCATACTGAATACTTTCATTAGTTTTTTTCTTATCGGATAAAAAGTTTGCCCTACTCTGTTGTGCGCAACATTTGAAAAAAAAAAATGCACATTTTCAAAATGTGCAGGTATGTACATCTTGCCATTTCTAACCAATCAGTTCGACAATGAAGCTGGAATTGCTTGCCAGTTCAGTGCTGAACAGGGGGAGGTCTGTCTCAGCACACGGTGTCTCAATGTTTAAAAGTATTTGGACTGAAAGCCTCTCTGCAGTGACCAAAGCTCTAGACTAGACTAGAGTAGACAAGAATACTGTATTCTGTATGTGACAATGCAAAACTAGGAATGGCACACCTGGATCCTCAAAGAACAAGAAGTTTTTCATTGAATTTGATACATAATCCCAAAGTATGAGGATTCATCTTTCTAGATTCCTCTGCTTGGGTCCCTGACACACACGCAAACACCACGCTGAGCAACCGGTCTCTGACGGGCAGGGGAGAGCTGATTATGGATTCACTCTGCAGCGGGAGCCGCCCTGACGGTGGGGATTTGATTAGGGCTTTGACAGGTGCCAGTGCGATTGCAGCCTTAATCTGAAGAGTGATCTGCTTAGATAATGTGCAAAAAGGAAGAAAGAGACAGAGGTGGCAGGGAACGGGGGAAGCCAGGTAGTAGAGATGTACTGAACTGTCTTGTGACAGCAGAGCTTTACTCTTGATGTACTCACTAAAGCCTGAATCATATCGCAGACAGCATGTTATCATAAGAGTGATACTTCGTCTGCTGCATCGAACAAATCCTGGGAAAGAGACTGAAAGCGAGTGCCTCTCACACTACAGAATCTTTAAAGCTCTTGGAGAATGGTTGAAATGCTCAGTTTCTGTATGGTAATGAGAGGAATGTAATGATGCCTTTGACTCCCATTGCCATCTCCTATTCTCTCACATGTACAGAGAACCTCCCCACAGGCTGGCGCAGCGTGAACCGGGTCACTCACTGATGTCTCTATCTAGACTGTCCCTTCCATTTCCATACAGGAGATCTACTTGCATCACTGGATCACAGCAGAATTCTCTCTTCACCTTTCTTCTGCTGTCAGGAATAGGGCTTTTCTCAGTCAATCAAAACGGAGTCAAGTTGGGAGGTATGACAAAAAATCTCCAATATGTGTAAATTTATACCTTGTTAACGTTATATTTAAGCAATATCCCACCAGCAAGTGCTGTTGAATTTCACTTTGATATTGCTTTTATACAACTACACAAAAGCTGATATCAAATGATCACAAAATTCTGGCCTGGTAGCGCATATGTTTGTGCTCCACCAAAACGCACAGTTCCAAAAACAGAGAAAGTAAAGTATCAAGCTTTGAGCTTTGGCAAGTAACATTGCATCTGGAATACAATATGCGAACGGAATGGAGTGACAGTAATTTTTCCTCCCGGCTCAAATCATTCTGTAATCACTTTGCTGTACCTCCACTCCGGGTTGCCTTTTTCTGAGCAGATATGAAGCTGGAGAAAATACAGACAGTGTAACTTTCAAAAAATAAATAAATAAATAAAATATCTGCCCCCTGGCTCACATAGTCTGCCATGAATTAAACAGTGGCCAGTGGATACAGACAAGGATAGAGAGATAAAAACAATGAAATGTCTCTGTTACTAGAAGTTACAAGCAGTCTATGCTTGATAAATAAAGGGTTTAAAGTTCAATTGTAATATGTATAAATCATAACAGAACTTTGTTTATTATTACATATAATATAACTATTTTTCAAAGCATTTTTGTATATTGCGGTTGAATAATACATTAATTATATATTTAATAATGCATTTCCATGTATTTATTTACATGTTTAAAATGTACCATTATTTTTTTGTGCAAATGAATCACAAGGCCTCAGTATAAAAAGTGGCGTCACATGAGACTGAACTGAAAACTAATGACAGTAACACATTGTAATTCATACTGAGTCACTTTAAAAGCTGTTGCAAGCAGATATTCGCACCTCTGACCACACATCAGGTGAATTCTGTAATAATGTGACAAGTTTGCTATGTTGCTTGGTAACCACTGACAACCTGGATTTACACCACATCCATACTGCGCACGAGTGGCACAACATGTCAAAATTTATCTGTCCCTTCATGATAAACAAGGGCTGCACTGAAAGCATCTGTCCGCAGTGCATTTTGCAAAGTACACTTCAGTTTTCTGGCTGGCGACAGCTTTTAAAAATTAAAAGTGACAGACGCATAACAAGATTTCTGTGAATGAATCAAATTGATCAAAGGTTACAAAACAGTCATGCATACTGTTCAAATCTTTAAAAAAATAAATAAAAATAAATAAATAAAAACTCTGTAGCTTGTTTAAGAACTTTGTAAGGTTTGTTTCATTTTAATAATAAGATGATGACTTATAAGTAGGGCCAGACAGAATTTGCGGACATTTTTGCTGTTTTACACAGAATTTAGTTAAAAATCAGCAGATTTATGTGGAGTGATTTTGGGAGTATTGTAACTAAAACCTTTTATTTAATGTTCACAATGTGAATCCAATTAGATCCACTTTATTTGGTAAACAAAACAAACCTCTCATATTAAATATCTACTAAATGGCTGAAAATATTACTTTGTAAACTGTAGTGTAAATAAATCATATGAATATTTTCATATTAGTCAGTAGTATTACTGAAACTAATTTAAAAACTGAATAAATATAAATTTACACACATTTACAGTTAATAAACTGAATCGATGATGGGCTAAAAATCTGCGGAAATCAGCAGAATTTTGCGCGCGCAGACTCCGTATGGGCCTATTTATAAGCACCAAAATAGCATACTAGAAGGATTTAAAGATCATGTGACACTTTAGAATGGAATTAATATTTGCATTCACATGATTAAATTGAATATTACAATATATTAAAACAGCAAAATTAGTTTTTGGTCAAATAAATGCAGCTTTTGTAAGCATTGGCTTCTCTTTTATTTTAACTTATTTTAAAATCTTATCTGCCTTAGACTTGAGAAAGGGTCAAAAAATAAACACAAGCTTTTGCTTTTTAATTTATTTTATTTTATTTTATTTTATTTTATTTTATTTTATTTTATTTTATTTTATTTTATTTTATTTTATTTTATTTTATTTTAATTTAATTTAATTTAATTTAATTTAATTTAATTTAATTTAATTTAATTTAATTTAATTTTTTACGTATTTAATAATCGACTTACCAAGACAGAGACCGTCACTCTCCTCATAGCCTATGCTGCAGACACAACGGCCAAGCGGGACCAGCCAATCACCGTCAGCTCCACAGTACAGCTTGGGTGTGTCACGTTCCTCTGCGTTCTCAACACATGCGCCTCTGACCTCCACCAATGAAGATGAATCCACCCTCGGTACAGTGTCAGGGAAGGCGGCTAGGTTTCTCAGTGTAGATGGGCACTTTTTATAATAAACTCTTACGGACACCAGGGCAATGCATGCACCCACGTCCTGGAAGGCCAAGTAGAAACCCTTTCGAGCTATCGTCACTTCCCGAACTTCAGTATTCAGCCTCAAAACGCGATCGCCCAGGTCTGTCTGTGTGAAACTCTCATCTGCGGCGATGGTATCAATTTTAGCATAGTCGTTGGGATGAAAATGAGCATTGGCGCCATGCGGCTCATCTGTCTCCAAATAGAGGAGGTTAAAAGTCTCCTTACAGGTGCCAGAGACCCATGGGATGCTGTTGCAGTCCCGCAGGGTGAAGCGCAGCTCCACGTAGATCTTCTGCGCAGCCTGACGGGGTATCCAGTTTGTTCTGAGCCAGTTGTTCTGGTTGGGTTCCATTACGTGGCACACCTGGAAGGTGTGGATGGGCCGGTTAAGCTCATCCATCTCTGTGATGGCGTCCCACTGTGGAGAGCAAAGGACAGAGGAATGAGAAGATAGATAGTGAGATAATTGGAGAAAGCAATAGAAAGGTGTGAACGTTCAGGAATTGCTCTGTACTTCTCGACTTCTCTGTGGGATTTAAAGCAGCTGGAGCCCAAATAAGTTTTATTGAAGTTGCTTTCATCAAATTAACAAGAGCAAAACTTTTGTTTGACTGTAAGATGAAACACTGGCTAGGGTTACATGCAATATAACACTTTCAGTCATCTAAAGTAACGAATTACAAATACTCAGATCACTGTAATTGAGCAGTTTTTGTCATAAATTTACATTCATAAGTAGTTTTAAAAAGGTGTACTTATACTTCTGCTTTTAAGAGTTACACTTTTGCATCTTTTAGTGTTTGTACTTTTAGTATTTGTGTGTTTTCATTCACTTAAAAAACAAAACAAAAAACATGCATTTCATAAATGCAATAAAATGAGCTTAGTGGTTTTCCTTAAAACGAGCAAAATCATCTGCCAATGAAGCAAAATAATCACATTTTAAAGCGAAAAAAACATTATTTTGCTTATTTTGCGGAACATCTTGCTTGTTTTAAGGAAAAAAAAAAATCCCTTACTTATTACTTTTTGAAAACAAGTTTTTTTTTTTTTTTTGCTTGTCTTGAAAAGGCTTCTTGATTTAAGAATTTTTGGAGATTTGGACTAGAAACAAGACAAAAACTAAGAAAAAGTCAGAAAAGCATATTTTGCAGTGATTGAACCTGCAGTCACTACATTTTTTTTTCTTGTCTACAGTGATTGGCCAAGTAAAACAGTGAGTACTGTGATTCACAAACAATGCATAGAAAAATCACATCAGACTGACCTCAAGACATAAACGCATTATAAAAGCAGCAAATATGTAGTTTGGAAGCATTAAAAGTGTCCAAGGAGATTCAAAATTCTTAGACGCAACAATCACCTGTTTAGACTACATATAACTGATAAGAAGACAAAAAATGCTTACTGTATGATGACTGAAATAACAAAATGGAATTAATTAATAACTAACTGAACTAACTAACTATATGTTAACATATCACCACATGTTTGCCCCTTGTGTTTCACAGATTTGCTCCACATTTAAATGCATCAACCTGCTTTCTGTCAGCTTATTATAGGTGCATAATAATTTAATGTGTTCTCACACTAAATTAATCTCACATTTTAAACATATAGATCATGAATGGCAATTAATTTAACTTACACTTAGAAATGGCACTGGTGTAAATTACATTTTTATGTAAATTACATTGGCAGGGTATAAGGTGGAGTAATTTTCACAGTGTAATACTCTCTACTCACTACTCTTGAGTATTTTCAAAGGGCTGCTTTTACTCATATTTTGAATAATATTTACAACAGACACTTTTACTCACACTGTGCTTTTTGATAAGTACCTGAGTATGATTTTTCAGTACAACAGTTTTCAAGCACAACAATCTAACAATTTAGTATAGGCAACACACTCGCACTACTCACTGCCACTTATTTTGTCAGTGAACTACTATTTTATGGCTCTTTAAAAATGAGTAAGATAGTTGTAGCATTTAAGTTTACATAAGGAAAATGATTATGGTAGAACACAGCCAACAATCAAGCAACTAGGTAAATTTAGAACTGATTATCATACGTGTCACCATATAAACAGCTATGCAATGGCATCTTACATTAATATATATATATATATATATATATATATATATATATTCCAGATTGAATCTGGAGCTTTACTAAAATATGTAATATGTAATATGCATCGAGGGGTTTTACAGTATACCTGACTATAATGTAAAGAGAAATGTAAGCATTGTGGAAAATGTATTTATACAGTATATTACTGACCTCAATTACTGTATGTTTAAATTGTATGGCCCACAAACTTAGCAGATTATGTCCCATTTCCAACTAAGAAACACATTTCTTCAGACAATTGTCTTTCTTTAAATGAAGTGACAAATTCACAATAATGCAAATACTCTCCAACTGAATTCGATCCAAATTAAATTTATATCCAAATTGAAAGGTAGTTTGTAATATATTTTCAAATCCACTTTTTTCCTCTTTCAAAGATACCTTAAAGGCCACCTATGATGAAAATGATCTTTTGTAAGCTGTTTGGTTAACTTGTGTATAGGTATAGTGTTTCCACAATAATACTGGTGTGATATAAAGACAATAAGCCTCTTTTTTAAAAATTTCCTGATGTAAAATAAGGTATAGGTCCCTCCCATTTTGAGGCCCACATCAATGTGATGTAGGAGTGTGGTTTCCTGCTGATTGACAGCCGCGTATTAACATGTCTCCGTAGTAATGATTATAATCATATTAACAAGACAGGACGTGTGCAAAGCAACCGCAATAAAAAGATCAGTTCAGCTCACTGTGATCATCAATCATCATCAAATGTGATCAAGAATGAGTTTTACAGGTTTAAAACATTTTTTTTTTAAAACAGTGCATTTTAACGTATTTATCACCACAGCCGCATGTCAGTACAATTATAAAAGAAGATGCTTCAATCCTGGTTTGTGGACGTTAAATCGGGTTCATTTTGTACATTAACAAAACAGATATCCATATAGCAGTGGATATTAACATGCATCCTGTCACATTTGCCGTGCAAAAACAGTGCCAGGTTAAACACGCATGCTGTGTGTGTGTCTGCTGTGTGTGTACGTGAACTTTGTAACAATATTGTGTGTGACTCTAATCTAAGGCTCGAATCAACACCACTACAAATTCATAAAATAATCATTGGAAAAGTTCTTACTGTAGTATTTCACACAAACGTTACGTGAGATCTTCTTCCCTCATTTTTGTCTCGCTTATGTTTATCTGTTGCAGCCGGAAATTGAGGCACACTCTAACAGGCAAGTGGGAATAGTAGGCGGGAAAAACCAACATTAAAGACACAGGCGACAAAAACAGTTACAAGATGCTCAGAGATGAAAATTACAAACTTCTGAAAGGTATAATAAATAATCTGATGGGTGTAGCAGCAATCCTAGCAATATATATAAAATATATTTTTTAAAAAAAGTTTACTTGGAACATTTTTAGATATGCTAATTATGCAATGGGATGCCATCTCTGTCAGGACTACTGACAGCTTACAAGCATCTCACAGCATGTGTGGAGTACGTGTAAATCGTAAATAGACATCTTAATTGGATTGCATAGCTTGAGGTACATAGACTGGAATTTGAAATGTGCAATGGCATTGAACAGATTTGACATCTCTATAATTACTAATAACTAATTACATTAAGGTATCTGGTCTTAGCAAACGCAAGATGGTTTCTGAAAGAAAAGCAAGATCCTTCAGTTTTACTAAGTGTGACAAAAAAAAAACTTTTTTAACAGACCCATATTTATAAATCTCTCACTATAGCCAACTGTGAATACAAACAACTGCCTGTATAAAGAAAAACAAAACAGTATAACAGTAACGTTTTGTATTATAATAGTATTAAATAATATTATTTTAGTAATAATAAACTATTTATTTTCCTTTTTAATTAGTTAATTAGGATTATTTATAGATCATGAACTCAAAACAGCATTATTTTATGCAACATCGCACTTTAACATCATATTGTCCTTACTGTCATTTTTGCTAAATAAAGAATTTTTTTTTGTGAAAAGTTGTTAATAAATAATTATTTATTTGTGAATAAATTACATAAACTAAATCGATAACCATTGTTTCCTCCATTCTGATAGAACAGGCTTATTTCATTGTCACATCCAGGCATCGTGAGACTCTTTGCTGCCATTTTCAAGGGTTTCCATCATTTATTAGATACAGAAGTATCTCTAGGCTGTGATGTGCTGGCTAGTGCTGAGACTGTGAACACAGCAAGGCATACGAGGCTAATAGATTTACCAAAGCCACAAGCTAGAACTGAATCAAACAATAATGACAGGAAGTCTGGCCATCGCTGTGCTGATCTGCTTTTTTAGCCACTTTCTACATTATTTTCTCTTCACACCATTTTCTCTTTCCAAATATGTATTTTTTTTTTTTTTTCAAAATTATGTGATTGTATTAGATAAATATCCAAAACATATTTTATTAATTGACCTTCCATCTCGCAGCCTCAGCATCAGTGTGTGTGGTCTGGGCTTGGATAATCTATAAATCAAACATACTGCTGTAAACAATGTTGATGTGATGTGCTTGCTTTAATATAATCAATGAACATCAAACTATTAATTACAAACTCAATATTATATGCAAATACTTCACTTAAGTCAACATAAAGCAGCTCCTGTCAAGGTTTTTTTTTTTTTGATCATGTGGCAACCTTTAAGCATGTCTGTATTTGAAAATAAAGTTACTTGATGGAATTTCACATACAAAAAAAAATCTGATATTTGTAAATAAAATTGTTATATTGTACATCATTGTTATTTTGACCTTGAGAAACTCTGACCTCTGTAATTTATATAAAAAAAAAACAGAGAAAAACAAGAAACAGAGAGAAACAAGAATTTACCCCTTAAGCTCTCTTGAAAATGAAACCAATAGTTAGAAAATAAACGCTAAGTCGTCCTTGTTGTTTGATGGCTATGTGAACATGTTATTATAAATTAAGCAGAGTGCTTATGTGTGAGTACATGCGTGTGTGTCTGTGTGTGTGTGAGAGAGAAGTCTAAGTCTATGCTTATAAAAACAGATGCATACAAACAATATATAGAAGTTTAGTGATTGATGCAACTCATGTGGCCTACAGGCTTGAATTTAAACAGGCTTTAAATGCACACTGCAATAATGTCACGATACTGATCACACGCTGGACAAGAATCGTGTATTAACAACTCAAGGCTTTGCACACCAAGCGAGCACATTCTATTTGCGAATACTATGTTGTTTTTGATAGTGAAACTATGCAGATGTGCTCTGTGTGACAGAATTGCGGCCTGAATGCCCAAAATATGTGGGAAATCTGTAGCAATTGAAAAATAATTTGAGCTCCACAAAACGGCGACATACAGTTGAATTCAGAATGATTAGCCCCCCTGAATTATTAGCCCCTTGTTTATTTTTCCCCCAATATATGTTTAACTGAGAAAATACTTTTTAAACACTTTTTTAAACATAATAGTTTTAATAACTATTTTCTAATAATTTATTTTATCTTTGCCATGATGACAGTACATACTATTTTACTAGATAGTTTTCAAGACTAGTATTCACCTTAAAACACAATTTAAAGGCTTAGCTAGGTTAAATAGGCTAACTAGGTAGTTTAGGGTAATCAGGCTAGTTATTGTAAAATGAAGATTGTTCTGTAGACTATCGTAAAAAACAAATTGCTTAAAGGGATCAATAATTTTGACCTTACAATGTTTAAAAATGATAATGGGGGGGGGGGGGGGGGGGGGG
>CAIGQQ010008105.1:774891-788266 GCA_903798035.1 Danio albolineatus
TATGTATATATATATATATATATATATATATATACATACCTACATATATATTACATGCATTTTAATTGTTCAATTTATACCAATCATACCAATTATAATCAACAACAAATCATCCTGCTTTATTTTAACCTTAAAAGTGCCAAAGTGTAACAGTCTTGTGACAATATTAAATAAAAAAGTGGACAGGTAGTTGGCACATATATTAGTCTTGTTCATTTTTAAGTTGAGGTATTTGGGTTTCATTTTATTTTGGACTAGTTTTTATTTGCACTTTTTCAGGCAAAATATGCGAATATTACAGAGCTATGATAACAGAATTGACAATAATAGGTGAAGTATCATTCATTTTCCTTTGGCTTAGTATCTTCATTTATCAGGGGTCATCAGCGGAATAAACTGCCAACTTTTCCAGCATAAGTTTTACACAACAGCTTTCAGCTGCAACCCAGTACTGGGAAACATCCACACACACCCATTCACACACATACAGTCCAGCCAATTTAGCTTATTTAATTAACGTATAGCGCGTATTTGGACTGTGGTGGGGATCCAGAACACCCGGAGAAAACCCACGCAGACATAGGGGGAACAAGCAAACTCCTCACAGAAATGCCAACTGGTCCAGCCGGGCCTCGAACCAGTAGCCTTCTTGCTGTGAGGCAACAGTGCTAACCACTGAGCCACCATGTTGCTCATGGGTGTATTATACTTTAGAAATACATTAAGCTGAGTATTGTGTAGAACAAACTTTGTATCACAAAATGATACATTCAAATCTATATAAATTCATATCATAATTTTAATAAAACTACTGTATATACGGTAACATACATCGGGAAAAAAAAGGTTTCTTGTAGTCAAAGTTGCAAAATGACTTACAGCAAAACAGAATGGCCAAATAATAAAATAATAATAATAAATCACATTTATTACATCTGAAACACACAGAATAACATGAGTATATGTCAGTATTTTCAGCAAAACCAATAAGCAGCATAAAAATCCCAATCACAATCAAGCAGATGATGCCGCCTTGCCTTAACACAATTAAATAGTTACACAAAAAGAGCAGACTTACAAGATTAAAGTGCCAACAATCAAGCAATACAGCTCTTAATGGATCCCCTGTGTTTGACATCATTAACAGAAGCAGAGGATACTTTGACAAAAACCACAGCAGAGGAATAAACAAATTAAACTATCCACCGCCAATCATAAACGTACGCACCGCATTGAGCCTGCATGCTAATAAGATTTCCGCTAGTCACATCCACTGCCCCCAGCAGGTGATTCAACTGGTACTCAAATTAAAAATAAATAAATAAATAAAATCATTCGTACACCCACATATGCCAGTTGGATACAATGAATGCACAATTTCCTTTGTCTCTGCACCAGGACTTAATTACAACGTCTTTCAATAAAACAGATGTAATAAACTCTTGGTATGTGTCGTTCGCTCTACTTAGCCACACTTCTGTATTTAAATGTAGAAAAGTAGTCTTTATTTCTGGTTGAATAAACTTCAGCAGTGAGCATGGGTGTTGAATTTTGGCCTGTGTACGAGTGGTCATTACTCTCACTCAGCACAGCGGTCTGTGTGTAAGACAGCTTCTGAATATGTGTTGTAATACTGAGCTAATAATCAGCTTATCCGTCTATGTGTTGTCAAAGAGTTAACGCAATGATCCTCGATGAGTGCCTGTCTGTGGAGAATCTGCAGACAGGCCGAGCACTACTGTTCGCCCTGATCAAATTTGCTTGACAACGCCTGATAATTCTGCCTGGAAGGGATGGATCTGGGCTACTAACACACCCAAACAGAAAAAAAATGTGAATTAGAGGGTTAGGCACTTTGGCCACTCGTTGTAAATCGCATTACACCTCAGTCTAGACCCAGTGTCTCTGTCTCCAGTCATATTATCGCCAAATTTCCGCACTCACTTTTCTGCCTGACATTGAAGGGAGATTAAACATGTCTGCAAGCATACTGGGATGGAGTGATCAATTTGTAATGACTTTATTAAGAGATATTTACCAGATAAGGTCTAAAGCCAGTCTATGATACAAAGTGAATTGGTCTCCGGGCTGGAAAATAATTATTCTAAAAAAACAAGAGGTATGTTTGTAAAAGCCACTTATTTGACTTATAAAAGGAAATGCATTGAATTATTCATTCATTTTCCTTCGGCTTAGTCCCTTTGTTTGTCAGGGGTCACCACAGCGGAATGAACCACCAACATATCCAGAATATGTTTCATGCAGCGGATGTTCTTCCAGCCACAACCCAGCACTGGGAAATATCCATACACTCTCGCACTCACACACATACACTACGGCCAATCTAGTTAATTCAGTTCACCCATACTGCATGTCTTTAGACTATGGGGAAAATCGGAGTGCTCAGAGGGAACCTAAACAAACACGGGGAGAACATGCAAATTCCACACAGAAATGCCAACTGACACAGCCGGGACTCAAATCAGTGACCTTCTAGCTGTGAGGTGACAGTGCTAACCACTGAGCCACCGTGTCACCCCACATTAGATGTCTTTAGGCAGATAATTCATATTTGATGGAATAGTTAATTCATATCTCTGACCTTTCGCATATAATGTATACAGTGCTGTATTACTGCCATGATCATTTTTAAAAATTAATTAATGTAATAATGTGTGTGTGGGATGTTTGTGTGTGTATGTGTGCATGTACATGCTCAAAAACAGTCCAAAAGATAAAATCAAAGACAATTTTAGATTTATTCATTGGAATAAACTCCTTGAGATGGTCCATCTCATTTCAAGGGGGTCCCACAATTAATCACAATCACATAATAAAACACCAAAAGACAAATACAAAACACAACTTACACAACATCCAAAAACAAAACATAACATTAAAAAATCAGAGAATCTAATAATAATCAAATAATAGTCAAATAATTTTACTTGAATGGACTTTCACTTACAGGATACAGATGATTTAAGTGATCAGTGTTTCATGATATGATAGTATTGTCTGTACACAGTAGCCGAACACATGATGTTATTCAACAAAAATCTAATTCTGTTTCGAAAGTGTGTGAGATATGGGGAAAATAACCTATTTACACTAAAATAACTTTAGAGATATTTTAATGAAAGCTATTTTGAAACCTAAACTTACTCCAGGGCCAAAAATGAATACACAACTTACTTTGTATTGCTCAAAGTTCATATTGGGTCACTGATTTTGTAATACAGAATTTAATGTGTTATAAAAGAGTTAAAACATCCATGAACTCCGTGGTCAATTTCATGTTTAGCTATTGATGTTTGAAGCCGACAAAACATGTTGTTTTCATGTTTGAAGAGTGTTGCGTTGCATATTTTCAGAGCTTATACACCAGTGTGAGAGAAATTGTAAAATGACATTGATTTACACTATATTAAATCAATTAAGTTGTGTGAAAAGGAGCTACAGGATGCACATTAACAATGATTTACAGACACATGAAAATCACTTTCTCATCCCCTCCACAACAGAGGTCATATGATCCTGCAGGCGATTGCAATGAACGCACAGGCATATTCATTTGGCTTTCCTATAATACAAAAACATTCAAAGCCTAAACCTGCTTTTCCCAGATTTGACAGCGATAAAGCATGTGATTATTGCATTGTAGGCATGGGCATATGTATTTATTTATTTTTTTTTGCTTTTGTGGGAGGGGGGTGGGAGGTGTAATCATATTTAATACGGCATATTTAACTGAAAGGTCAATCTTGAAAAGCTTTAATAAGTAAATTACTGGTAATTCTTTAATCACTGGTTGGTCCCAGACTCAACTTTTGCTTTAATTGAAGAACACACACACATTATGAAAGTTCTCCACAGCATTTTTTTTCACAGTAAATCTATTAGTATAAACAAAGTATAAATATATAAAAAAAACAACAAATCTATTTTAAATCAAGCAAAATGACTTGACACATTGACAAGGATGAAAAGCTTTAATGTGCTATTCATTCATTCACTCATACATTCATTCATTTTCATTCATCTTAGCCCCTATTTTATCAGGGGTCACCACAGCAGAATGAACCGCAAAATATATAAGCATATGTTTAACGCAGCAGATGCCTTTTCCAGTAGTGACCGTGTACTGGGAAACACCCATACGCACTCTCATTCACACACATACACACACTTATACACTACAGCCAATTTAGTTAATGCAATTCACCAATAGCACATGTCTTTGGACTGTGGTAAAAGTGGAGCACCTGGAGAAAACCCACACAAACACAGCGAGAACATGCAAA
This sequence comes from Danio albolineatus, assembly GCA_903798035.1. Taxonomy (NCBI): domain Eukaryota; kingdom Metazoa; phylum Chordata; class Actinopteri; order Cypriniformes; family Danionidae; genus Danio; species Danio albolineatus. Next base: position 779,196 of record CAIGQQ010008105.1, read on the forward strand.
TTCATGGACACATAGAAATGCCAATTGGCCTAGCCGGGACTCGAACCAGTGACTTTCTTGCTGTGATTTGACAGTGTGCCACTCCAAATTAATGCATTATTAAAATTTAAAGTTGTAAAATTCCACTGTGACATAACATGAACTGACAAATAAAAACATAATTTATTTTCATAAACTTACATTACAAAAGATGTACAAAAACTGTAATGTTGTTCATTATTGTCTGATGTTAGTAAATATATTAAGATGAACTAATGCATCCTTATTGTAACGTGTTACCTTTTAATGCACATTTATACATCATGTCATATCTCTCAGCTCTTCTTGTTATTTCTCTTGAGTGAAAGGACAATAATAAACTTGAAAAATCTCATCTGTTTATGTACAGGGTTATATTAACTCCTGGCTTTGTTTATAAATGTTAAAGATATAAAATATAACTTTAAATACATTTTTGTATGTCCCTTTTGTCTAGTTTAATTATAATTTAGTCTATATTTCATCCAAAACACAAATCAAAATAGAGAGAGAGAGAGATTTTTATTAAGTCGTCACATGACACGTCACAGCCACAATAGTATTGCATGATTAATATACTTCCCCCTTTTTTGTTTATTTAAAATATGTAAATGCTTATTTAATAAACAGTAAATTATTCAATATTCTAATTCCAACTTCAGCTTTAATAAACAACATTTTGCTTAACATACAACGAGTTATTTAATTACATAAAGTAGAATATAAATATATGAAATTAATTAATGTTAAAAATACATATAACATGATAACAATGTTTTGTTTTTTTCTTTAAAGCTGCGATGAGCTTTTATTTCAGTTACTCTGGGGCTTTATGAATCATAAGCCACCAAACTATTAAGTGTGCTAATTTGTGCTACCCGGCATGAGTTGGTTTTCACAGCATCTGGTAACTTGATACTGTAGATGTTAATTTCAAACCCTGAATGTATCAACAATACCAGTTTCTGTTAATAGAGTGCTTTTTAAAAGCCTTATTTTCAACCATGAATACAAATATTGTAAATACGTATAGAGTGTCATCAAAAATGCATTACAAAAGTAATAATAAAAATTTTAAAACCTTGAAAGTCTGTTTGAATAAACAGGTGTCAGTGAAGTAAATAATTTGACAATAAAAAATAAAAGGAGAAACTTCAATTGAGAACTGTACAACAACTTGAAATTAATACAGTATGACAAATTCAAATTAGCAGAATCTGCAGTAGATAATAGGGCTGGCAAGACTAATGCCGCCAGTGGTAAGGCGGATTCCAGATGGCACAATTATTGATGGTCTTATTAGAAAAAGCAGAGTGGGTTGTCTTGCTGCAGCTGAGTCTTTATAACTAGTGTTGACAAGATCCGCAAGCTTCATTTCAAACCAAATCAACTGCTGAATGTTTGTTGTCTCTCTCCCTCCGCTTCAGCGTGGAGAGTGAGACATCAACAGAGACACATCAGAAGTGGCAGCTCGCGCCTATGTCTGTCTGTAAAAAATCTAAAGTAGGCCACATGGAAAGGCAGAAAGGATGAAAAGAAAAGAAAAGGCAGATGGAGAAAAAACCTTGAGTATCTGGGATGCCTCTATAGCTTCGGTGTTTCTTTGATGTGCAATGTCAGAAGATCTCGATTTCGGTTTCTCCTTGTGTTTTTAAGCTCTCAGTTAATGACTGCATCCTTGTAGAGCATCCCTTTAAGTGACACATTTAAATGTTAAAAGGAACCCTGGGTATGAAGAATTGTAACTCTTTCACTGAAATATGAAGTAGAAAACCTATGAAAGATTAATGTTGTGTAAAAAAAAAAAATCTATAAATAAAATCTGTGGACTATCGGGGCCCCATTATTTTAGGTGTGCAGTGCTTGATGTGAAATGGTGGCACCTGGTAAGCTACTGGCGCTACCTGTTGCCTTTTTTTTTTTTTTTTTTTTTGGAAAACAAAATATAGATGTAATGCCAAATTGTCATTCTCAGTTGATGCAATAAGTCCCATTATTTTTGCTACAAGGAGATTAATGGCACCAGATATCAAGTGAAATATGTGCTGAGAAACGAGACAGACAAGAAACGCTAGATGTTAAAACATGCTAATGCTTGTCAATGGTCATCTGCATTGCTCCATCAATCAAAACTTGGGATCCCTGTACACATGTTTACATGTCAGTGTGACATAGTACTGTTTCTGGTGTTTTTCAGCATGGATTTTGCTTGATATCTAGGGACGCTTCAACTCTTTGTGGTAAAAAATCAATAGTACAGCATTTGGTTTAAGAGTAAACCTATATCTATCGCCATCTGTAAGCTCTTTCAGTAGCTGTGGTCTACTAAACGCCTTAAAGGCATCAAGACTAAACTGGAGAGAATAAAGACAGGTCTTTTGTCCATAGACGTCTTCTCATTCTTTTCTCTTATTTATCGCTAGGAGAGCAGTGAAGACTCTCTTGTTGCCCTTGTAGTGAAAATTACAACTGAAAGCCATACATTTTTATATATCAAGTTGTGTCGAGATTTTTATCGAAATATCAATTCTGCAATATTTTGAATGCATAGCTATTTTCTCTTGAATAGATTTTGAGCAATTTTTAACAGCCAAGTTAGTCAAGTTTTTAACCATACACTCAAATGCTTATGAGCTAGAGTGCTTTTGCATTCGGCTGAGCCATGTAAGTTGGCTATTATGTCATAAAATTAATGTAAACACGTATTGCTATGAACATTTGTAATTTGCTTAAACCTTTCCTTTTTATTAGTGGTCTAACAGATCACGGATTGCATCACCATGATAGTTTTTTTTGGTCATGGATTGGACCATTTTTTGCATCAGCCAAAAAGGGGAAGAGACAAATGTAATATGCTTTCTGTTTATTACAAAAACAGAACAGCAAGAAACTTTTGGTTTGGTAGAACTTAGAACCTGTAAATGTATTAAAATAAAATGAAAAAAAAAAAAAATCTGCAGAATAAAAACTATTGATAAAATATTTAGTACTGGGAAAAATTCACTGTTACTACTATTGTTGCTGATGACACTAGATGTAGAAATCTAATATTATAATTTGTACAACCAATATTTATTTTTGTTTCATTTTCAATAAATCATTCAGTCAATTCGTCATAAAACTTCATGTTTCATTGCTAGATGTCTCATTTTGAAGAATTATTCAGTGGCATGTTTTTGATGGCTGGCCTACAGACCATTTCAATGTGCTGATGTTTCTGTTCGTTGTCAAACTATTTCATAACTGTAAAAGGATGGAATTTAATCATAGCTAAACAATAAAGTAACTATCATAGCATTATTTATCAATATGTGGACCTTTTTGTATTCTAGGAAACTATGGAAATGAAAAATGTAAAACAGGAAATACTTTAGGACCATTTTTATTGTTTACATCCCTCAAAATGCTCTATTGGTTAAATAATGCAATTGCTGCCTACAACTTTAATTTTTGAGCGTCAAGTTAAATGCATATGACATTTTTTTTAATCTTTACCCCAAACATCAGTGTTTTTATCTAAACTTTAAACCGTTATCCCAGTACTTCTGTGATATTTGACCGTTTGTAATTAACTCAAAAGACTAAAGACTGAATCTTTTTCTTGATTTTTGAATTTTTCAAACACAGATTTGAATGCAGCGATTCGAAGGGTTAGTAAATGTATGCAAATCACTGTTACTTATAATTTAAGTTACATGGGTGTGTCACGGTTGTAGGTGTGTGCACACTCCTGAGTGTCTGCGTGGTCACATGGTTTTGTTTTGGTGTTCCTTGTGTGTCTGTTACGTCAGTGTGATGTCACGTGCTATGTAGAGCTCTGCTGTCCTGATTAGTCTGCCAGCTGCAACTCGTTATCGTGACTATATCTGGACAGCGCGTCTCTTGTCTCATGTCAGTTCGTTGTTGGTCGTGACTTGTTCTCTGTCTATGTTCAGGACTAGTGAGGAGTTTCTTCAGAGACCGTGATCGGCATTCTACTCCTTCCTGTTCATCCTGCCCCGTGAGACGGGAGTTTCTCTGTGTGTTCCTGAACTGTGTTTGACTTCGTCAATAAAACCATTTTACTTGCACTTGGATCCTCTAGTATTCCTACACGTAACAGGGTGTTGAGAACCCAATCTTTTAATGATTAATCGTGCATCTTTCACTGAATGTATTAATGCAGGCTGAACAAGCAATGACAAAAAAAACACCTTTATTGATAACCTACCTCAACTTCTTCTGTCATCATTATATTTTACAGAAAAATGTTACATGTTTAGGATTAATCTGCAAGTATAAAAACAGAAATTACAAATCTGCGGGTCACGTGTGTTCCAAACCATGGGTTGTGATCTGTAAGAATCACGGATCAACCATGATGCTGTCAGGGTTGTGGTTAGGGAAAAGGAGCGAGGACTCAGGTGCAGGAACATGGGTATTTATTTATAATAAAAAATAAAGAAAAAGGGCAAAACAAACAACCCCGAGGGGGAAAACATTAACAAAATAATTAAACAAACAAACAAACTTGATCGGCTGGTAGGTATCAGGACTGGAAACAGGACAGGAGACAGGACAGGAGACAGGACAAGACTAGACTTATGAAGATCGACAACGAACTGGCACAGGACAGCAGACATGAGGAGAATTTAAAGCAGACATGATTAACAAACAGACAGGTGAACATAAACTAATAATGGATTAACAAGGAGGGTGGGGCTAGACAATAGACAGAGAGCGCATGACAAACACAAGCCACGCACTCACACAAGACTAGAACACATGACGACACGAGCACGCGGTGTGTGTGTGTGTGTGTGTAAACACACACACCACGTACTAAACACAACAACAGAGGACTGAACGCAAGACACAAGCACACGATAAAATGAAAACATCCTACCGTGCGCTCACACACGCAGCGTGCATGTTTCAACCCCAGCGCCACCCGAAACAGAACCAGACTAGACTTAAAAGGCGCTGGGAAAGAAAACGCACGCTGCAGACAAACAGATCACAAGGACGAGAGCGCGCGATCGCGAACACGCCCAGGCCCCGCGCGCCCGCATCACGCGGGAGCGCGCAAGGTCCAAGCGCGCCCAAAATCGGCGCTCATACAGACACAAGGACAACAGATATGACTAGACAAAAGCTAGTGTCCGGACTCTGCCACAAAAAACAGGAATTAACTAGACAGGAGTGGCAGAACCCTGACAGATGCGTTACACCCCTATTAATTATACATGAGTATTTTGGGTTTAGGTGGTATTTGTAAGGAATCGGATGCAAGCACTGTTTGTACTACATAGAGTGGCATCTGCTGTTACAAAACTAAGCTCATAATCAGTGCTTAATTTGTGAGTTGCGAGGTCCCAGAACAGATCGGGGTAACATATCGGGCATGTTACCAGAGGATGGAGAGGTGTTGTGGACGAAAGTGAAGAGCGGGGCGTAGGGGAGTGGGGAGGTTGGTCACAGACGAAAGCAAATAGGGTTGGGGATAGTGGAAGAAATTGAAAGTGAACAGCAGACAGGGGAGGAGGGTGGTTGAGGAGGGGGATCTGTTAAATTAGGTGCCGGATCAGATTTCAGATTTCAGAGGTACTGGTGCCGGATATTGATCCAAGTGTTCCGGCACAAATTATGCCCTGCTCATAATTAATTCAAGATAGAAAATAGCAATGAATTTTGACAATCTCAGAATCTATTTAGTATCGATATCACAAACAATTTTTATGCCACAGCTCTGGTAAAAATACAGTAGCCACGGACAGCACCAGTAGCTTATTTGATTTAGATTTTCTACAACATATTTGAGCATAATACATATTTTGCAGTATATTAAGCAATACAAAAACCTGGGGTTCATTTAAAATCCAAATCTAAACCAATTCAGTGTGAGCACAGCTTTTAGATGTTTTCCATCAACAGTAAAGCAGATCTTCAGGACTAAAGATTTACAAATTCAAAGACATCCAAGGTTTATTATAAAACTGTAAATGAGGCTTCTCTATTTATCATTTGAATCACAGTATCAGTGAAAGGTATTTGCAAATAATAAATACTAAACACTACAGTTTCCTTTTATCAGTTCCAGTTCCCTTAGAAGTGATTCATATAGGTTGAAAGTTGAATGCAATTCACCAAAAAGAATCCTTTAATTAGCCATTAGTTCAAAAATCTTATAAACCAGTAGTGCTGCATGTTTTGCCATTTCTAAATAAGAAAATAATCTTAAAAATTACTTGAAATTTGTATCTTCAAAGGGAAAATTAGTTTGCAACATCAAACACAGAGAGTGCAATGCTAGATGAAATGTCACTCCTGTTGTGAGTCTCAGCTGGGTGGCTTTCATATTGATAGAGACAATGGTGTACTCAACCTGCTGTGGCACTGATGAGAAAAGCATTCTGGGATATGAAAAGATTGGGATGCTTGTCAAATTCTTTTTTTTTTTTTTTTGTCTTTGGCAGCAATGATGTAATATTGATTGGTCATTGATCTTCAGTCAAGAGGGAATGAATCCAGATAGCATGGTGTAGCCACTGCCATTTGTCCTTAAATAATCATGGCCATGAAAACTGATTGAGGCTATAAATCAAAGCATTCTCATATCCTGATCTAGACCGGGATTTTTGGAAACTAATGGCTAATATAGAATATAATTAGGGATGTAACAATTCAACTCTATTGATGATGTGATATGATTCATGATACTTGTTTAATGATACAATTTTCTAACAATTTGATTCATTCATTCATTTTCCTTTGGCTTAGTCCCTTTATTCAACAGTGGTCACCACAGTGCAATAATCTGCTAATTTATCCAGCATACGTTTTACACAGTGGTTGCCCTTCCAGCTGCAGTGCAGTACTGGGAAACATCCATACATACTCATTCACACACATACACCACAACCAATTTAGTTTATTATATTCACCTATAGCTAGGCCCACATGGAATCTGTATGCACAGAAATCCTCAGGTTTTTAGCCCATCATTGAGTCTATTTATTTACTTGTGTAAATGTGTGTAAATTTACATTTATTGTTTTGTTTTTTTTATTTATTAATCTCAGTAATTTTATTGACTAATATGAAAGTGTTCATTTGATTTGTGTACAATACCGTTGGTAAAGTAATATTTTCTGTCTTTACTAGATATATTATATGATAGACTTTACCAAATAATTGGATTTAGATGGATTTGTATTGTGAACATACATAACAGTTAAAAATCTATTATTTTAATTTAAAATATTACGTTTTTAGCTAAGATACCCCCAAAATAATTCCACATAAATCTGCAGATTTTTTATTTTACAAAATTCTCTCCAGAAATAGCAAAAAATATCCTCAGATTCTGTCGGGACCTACCTTTAGCGCATGTCTTTGGACTGTGGAGGAAACCCATGCAAACACTGGGAGCACATGCAAACACCTTACAGAAATGCTAAATGACCTAGCCGGGACTCGAACCAGTGACCTTTTTGCTGTGAGGTGACAGTGCTAACCACTGAGCCAACGTATCGTCCCTAACCATTGGATATTGTCAGGGTTCTGCCACTCCAGTCTTGTAAATTCTTGTTTTGGTGGCAGAGTCGAGACACTAGCTCTGTCTTGTCCTGTTTGTGGTGCTCGACTTGAGTTTTCTCAGGTCAAGCACTGCTGTTCTGTCATTGTGTGTGTGTGTGTGTCTGTATGGGCACCGTTATGGGCGCACTCAGCCCCTCTGCATTCCCGCTTGATGCGAGCGAGTGAGGTCTGGGCGTGCTTGGGATGCGTGCCCTTGTACCCGTGTTTGTTCTGTCGGCATCGTGCTGTTTCATTCTCAATGTCTCAGTCTAGTTGGTTTCGGTTTTGGATGGCGCTGAGATGAAACATGCGCGTTGCATATGTATGAGCGCACAGTATTGTGTTTTCATTTTATCGTGTGCTCGTGTCTTACGTTTGTCTGTGTTGTCCAAGCACATGGCTCTGTGTTTACACAGTGGCCACGTGCTTCGGTTGCGTGTTCTTGTCCTGTTTTACGTGAGCACATGGCTTGTGGTTTCTTGTGTCATGTGCTCTCCCGTCTATTGTCTAGTCACACCCTCCTTGTTAACCCATTATTAGTTAATTATGTTCACCTGTTGATGTGTTAATTATTTCTGCTTATATTCTCCTCGTGTCTGCTGTCCTGTGCCAGTTTGTCGTCGATTATTTCCCTGTGCTGTCGTGGCCAGCCCCGTCCAGCCCTGCTTTTTCCCAGCCCAGTCAAGTTTGTTTGTGGCTTTTATTAATGTTTTTCCCCCTCGGGGTAGTTTGTTTTGCTGTTTATTTTATTTTACCATTTATAAATACCCATTTTATTTCTGCACTTGAGTCATCATCCTTTTACCTACACAACCCTTGACAGATGTGTTTTGTTTGTTTGTTAGTTTGATTATTTATTTAATTATTTAATCATTTAATTAATTAAAATAATATTTAAGACAAATTATAAAATACAAAGTGCCCTGTTATTATTTATCAAAAACAAAATTTGCTATGTAAAAAAATTACAAATAAATAAATAAAAAATACTCACTTTCCTTCTGTTTATTACCTTTTTGTTATCAGTGGTAACTACAGCAGAATGAACTGCTAATTATTTTGCCACACATTTTACCAGCAGATGCCCTTTCTGCTGTACCCAGCACTGACAGTACACTAACTCATGCAAACCCCAATGCTGAAAAACACCCCTACACTCTCTCATTAACACACATACTTACTACAGCCAATTTACTTATTCGCTCTGCACAGAAAAGCATTCTGGCAACTCAACTTGAAAACAGAAACTTCAAATGGGTCATATGCATTGGTGCAATCCAGATTGATATACACTATTGGTCAAAAGTTAGGTGTCAGTATGATTTTTAAATGTTTTAAAATAAGCTTATCTTGCTCACCAAGGCTGCACTTATTTCAGCAAAAATACAGTACAAATTGTGAAATATTGCACCATAAAATAACTGTTCAAAAGTGTTCAAATAATAATCGTTATTATTATTATTATTATTATTATTATTATTATTATTATTATTATT
>CAIGQQ010008105.1:788276-816526 GCA_903798035.1 Danio albolineatus
TTATTATTATTATTATTATTATTATTATTATTATTATTATTATTATTATTATTATTATTATTATCAATGGTAATATTGATAAAAGCAATAATGACTGGAGTAATAATTTCATTTGAAACTGAATTCAATAAGAAAGCAGTTATTTAAAATTTTATTAAATATTTAACTATTTAACTTTTTTTTCATTTAATAAATACTGCCTTGATGAACAAAATAATTTTCTTAAAAAAAAAAAAAACATGAAAAAAAACTGACTCCAAACTTTTGACCCATAGTGTATATCTGTTAATTTTAAAGTCAACCCTTTTTGTAAAGAGATGTCTGATTCAGACCTACCAAAACACCTCAATAGAACTTCCTCTAACATATCGAAATAGCAACTAAGCAACAACAAACATAATTTATAAAAAATGATTATCTGTATGTTACTGAAAATCTGAAAGCAAAAGTAAAAGCAAGCACATTCAAAAGTGAATTCTGTGCCTCATGTTCACAGTTTCTCCATGATGTACACATTATACACAACCTTATTATATATTCACATTTTATTCTAGTTTAAATAAGGATAAGACATCATCAAAATTAAATCAAAACTTGCCAGATGATACACTGTTGTTGCACTCCCTGAGGTCATGAATCCTCAGAATACATGTAACGTGTATTGCTATGCGGTACGTTCATCAGATCAGAACTGATATTATCAAAACAGCTTCAACCTCCACTTGCACACATAATGAAATCAATTTGCCATTCTTCTGAGCAAATTGTGAACACTTTGGTACATTGTTGACATTGATTACATACAATTTTCTTATGTTTATAAAATGATCTATTGCTTTTGGTAATCGTGTAATATAATCATTCTCTGTGGAACAGTATTAAAAGTCAAACATTTGCACTGAATTCAAAATAGCAAAACTACTTGACTCAATCTACTCAATATACAGTTGGCAAGACAGAGAGCACATAGACAGAGCACAAAATAGTAATACATTTTCTGACTATAGAAAAACAAGCAAAAACAGGTCAGAATTCAGGGTCAGGAAACAAGATAATGTATAGGAAGAATGTGCAATAAAAGGGTAAAGAGGCAAAACAGAGGCAGAGGCAAAAGCCAGGAGCACAGACATGTTTTCGATGAAATAAAGGGCATTATTGTGGGCAATGTTCTCAGCCAACAGCTTACAATAGTCAATGGTTGAAAGATGCAGACAAACGCTAGCCATGTTTCTATCCAAAGATGCAAATTAAATGAATGTGCAAACCTGGAATATCACATAACACACTTGCAAAAAAATCACCGTATCCATCCAATGAGTCAATTAGAACAAAATAGTCAATTCTTGATAAACTGGCACTGAATATCAAAAAGAAAAATGAAATTTGCTGCAGTAGGAGGTGCTACTGAGCACCTTTCTCTTATATAATAAATTACTTGCGCCTTGAAATGAAACAAAATGATTGATCTGTGACTTTTGGAATCACTGGGAAACATCCATAGACACTCATTCACACACATACACTAGGGTCAATTTAGCTAACCCAATTCACCTATACCACATGTCTTTGGACTTGTGGGGGATACCGAAGCACTCCCATGGAGGAAACCCATGCCAACACGGGGAGAACCTGCAAACTCCACGCTGAAATACCAAATGACCCAGCCAAGGCTTGAGGCATAAAAAAAACATGTGCTACAGTAATTGGCAGTTCATTCCACTGTAGTGACCCTTGATAACTCAGGGCAGGGTTTCTGCAGGTTTCACCAAATTTAAGACTTTTTAAGACATTTTTTAAGACCATTATGAATCAATTTTTAGACTTAAACAGGGTTAAATGCTAAGGATATTTGATCAAATATCCCAGTTAGAAAACATTTTCACTTGCCCTATCAAAGAATGATACAAATGTATTACATTTAATGATACAATAATAATTTTGTTTGATTTTATTTTTTTATTTTTTTGTTAATTTTCAAATAAATGCATTCACATACCCTATAACCCTTACTCAACAATAGAACAAAACATAGCTGACGATTACTTCAGTCTACAATAATAATAATTTAATTATATATTTATATAGGTCAGGTCAGTATCTTCAGCAATAAATAAATGGAGAACTTAAAAAAAATGTTACTTTAAGGAAAGTTATTCATTCATTCAATCATTTTCTTTTCGGCTCAGTCTCACAGCGGAATGAACCGCCAACTTACCCAGCATATGTTTTACGCAGCGGATGCCCTTCCAGCTGCAACTCATCTCTGGGAAACATCCACACACTCATTTACAAACATACACTATGGACAATTCATCCTACCCAATTCACCTATACCGTATGTCTTTGGACTGTGGGGGAAACTGGAGCACCTGGAGGAAAAACACACGCAACCACGGGGAGAACATGCAAACTCCACACAGAAATGCCAACTGACCCAGCTGAGGCTCGAACCAGCGACCTTCTTGCTGTGAGCTAATCGTGCTACCCACTAGGTTCCCAAAAGTAATTAAATACTATATTAAAATAAAAAGTTTAAAGTTTTTTAGTGGCGTAGTGAGTAGCACATTCGCCTTACAGCAAGAATGAATGAATGAAGTTTTATTGTGATGGACTGTTGGTGATTGTATGGGTGTTAATGGCCAGATCGGGTAACTATACAGTACATGAACAAAGAAAAAACTGAGACCTTTTAAACAAGATTTAAGACGTACAACACAATATTTAAGATTTTAAGGCCTAAAATTTTGCTTTTGAGATTTAAGACATTTTAAGACTTTTTAAGACCCCACAGATACCCTGTCAGGGACTAAGTCGAAGGAAAGTGAGTTTGTTTCATTCCTAGTTTATGCATTTTGTTTCGCATGAATAAGTTTAAATTATTCACATCTTGACGTTTCTATTAAGCATTTTATGCAATATTCCAAAATATGCATAAAAATAGGTGGATTGAAACAGCTAATGACAAACATTTTGATAGTCCTGTTTACATGCTCTTTACTCACACTCTACCAAGATTCAACAATTAAATCAGCACTTTTTTCATTGCTCAGAAAAATCTTAAGGTAACTTACAGCATCTGTCACAATAAAAGCATCATATAAAACTCTGGACTAGAACCAGCAGTGTGCACTGGCTTACTAAGCTCTGACATTTAGCCAAGTGATCTAAACAAATTCCTTTGAATCTTGGCTCAGTGAGATAATAATGGTTGGTAAGAGAAAAATAGATGCGTGTGTGTGAGTGTGACAAGAAAGCTGAGATCCATGCAACTCATGTTCTCCCTTTTTTTCTCTCTCAGATGAGAGATGAAGACGAGAAAGGTGACATTTGGAATTTGAATGTCACAAACCGGAGAAAAATGGCCCTTTGTCGAACGCTTGAGATAAATTGATCTGATAAGGACATCACTGCATGCATTAGTGGTCTTTAGGCAGGCATTTAGTGTGTCTGAGACGAAGTGGAGGAGTAGGAAAAGGAAGCGCCGGGGTTAAGGCTAAGATCACATTGCACAGACAGGCCTTGGAAATGTCAAGGTGCAATTTACAAATTGATTCCAGCGACAATAGAAAGTCAATGGAGAGGCGCAAGTGGGTCTGCGAGCCACGCAACGCAAAAAGAGCTCATCTGCTCCGTTACTAGCAACTCTTTATGCTTTATTCAGCTTAAGTAAATGTAATCTCTGAGCTAGAGGGACGGATCGTGTCTAGGGTGTCAATGCAATACAATTGCATCACTCAGATCGATACAAAAAATGCAAAATTAAATGACAGGATTATTTTTCTGTGACCTTGATCTGATGAAGAGAACAAGAAAACAGCCAGAGACTCACACAGGCACACACATAAATACCGCTGCTGGCAGCACAAAGCCTTATCCTCTTTCTTTCTCTCTCTCTTTGAAGAGCCATTGAAGTGTTGAAGGTATAAAGAGAGAAACCTCAGAGGTTCGGCTCCACAGTGTCTATAAAATCAATAAGAGCACTCCACGCGGCAATGATAGCAACACAAACAGGGCGCCGGGCATTAACAGGCCTCTGTTACAGGGTACAATTACTGTTTACATAGCACTTTCCTTATACGCTCACACACACACCTGTGTAGTCGCTTTAAACTGTGACTCCCTGTAGAAAGGAACGTGAAGAAAGCTCCATTTTAGCCCGTATTTCATATAAAGTTAAACTTTGATCTGAACAAAGAACAAAACGTCAGCAAAGCCACCTGACTGCATCAAAATGCATGGGGACACTCACACACATGCTGCTCAGAATCAGTCAGTAGCTACCAGTATTGTGCTCGACTCAGAACTGAATTTAAGAGTGTCTTTTACAGTCCAGTTCAGCTTTGGAATTTAATATGAGGCAGCAAACAAGATGAAGAATTTAAATTTGAAATAAACTAATTAATATGAAATTATAGAATTATTGAGAATTGAAACTTCTACAACATTTTTTTAAGTAGAAATGCAATCCTGAAGCAGCGTTATTAATGTTAACAAGCTAAAATTATATTAACGAACCTTTAAAAAATAGAAAATAGAAATAGCAATAGAAAGTCTACTTATAAACTGAATCAAAATACAAGATCAAAATTTTGACTTGGCAACCAATCAGAAATAGTTAAAGTACTAAAATGATGATGAATATAAAAATTATATCATATGTATTTGCATATAGGGCTGTGCAATTAATCAAAAAAATATTTAGATTTTAATTTTGACCTCCAGGGGTGACGCGTCGGCTCACTGTTTAGCAATGTCGCCTCACAGCAAGAAGGTTGCTGGTTCGAGTCCCGTCTGCTTCAGTTGGCATTTCTGTGTTAAGTTTGCATGTTCTCCCCATCTTTACATGGGTTTCCTCTGGGTGCTCCGGTTTCCCCTACAGTCAAAAGACATGCGGGATACGTAAACCGAATTAACTAAATTGGCCGTGGTGTTGGATGGATGTTTCCCAGTACTGGGTTGCAGTTGGAAGGGCAGTGTAAGACATATGCTGGATAAGTTGGCGGTTCATTTCACTATGGAGACCCCTAATAAATAAAAGGACTAAGCCGAAAGATAATGAATGAATGAATTTTGGCCAATGACAATGATTGCCTTATAACCTGCCCCCTTTCCACCAGTCCACATTTGTTCACAGTTCATTTCTCTATACTAAAGCTTCATGTTGAAATCAGCAAAATCATCTACAAAAAAATCACGACAAATTGTAAACATCATGGAATGTGCTTGATTTGCTGAAGTGTATTAGATTTATTAGTGTTTTGTAAAAAATTGAAAGAGAACTTGTTCTGTTCTGTACTGTCCGTGCGCTCAGCCTCAGAGAGGAGCAAAACATACATGTTAAGCTATCTTTTAACTAAAACTAAATATCTAAAGGGTCAAACGCAAGCAAAAATGTGCCAAAACAGTGCTTAATGTTTATTCACATAAACCTTGCTTGTTATGTATGCTAAATTAGCCTAAAGTTTCAGAAAATTGGATCCTTGTGACTCTTAATGACAGTGGTCTACAGTATATTCCTGATGCCAACTGTTAAACAAATAATAATTAAAATAAATCAAACAAGTTTTGGCTCACTCATAAATCATTTTAAATAACTGAGATTCCGATATTGACCAAAATAATCATGATTATGTTTTTCCCAAAATCAAGCAGCCCTTCATGCAGGTATGAGTCAAATGACATCAATATGGAAATAATTTCCTGGCTACTATTTTTATTATTATTTTTTTGATGTAATGTTTATGTTACTGTATAACAAGAACCCAAAATGGATTTAGTCACAGTTAACTATGATAACCAGTTCACAATATCCAACATCTGAATGGATTACGCACCCTTTATCCGCTCACATTTTGACCAATAACAGGCAATAAAAAATAAATAAAAAACACTGATATCTGAGGAAGAGGAGGTTAAAAAGCCCTTGTAGAACACTTAAACACCACTCCGGACTGATTAGAAGAGAGCTTGAGAACGCTGCTATCTTCCAGCGATCTGATACCCATTTTAAAGTCTCTCTTGGTGCGAGCTGACAGTTGAGCATGATTGGCAAGAGCAGCCCGTCAAGCATCAGCGCAAAAAGGTGGTTTTAACCAAGGGCTTATTACAGACCTGCACTTAAATAGTGACTGGTTTTACAAGGAGGGGTCAAACAGGCATTCAAGATTCTGCTACGGGTACGAGGAGGAAAGAAGACACGGGATTGCATGATAAGCTCATTCAGAATACAGCCTAATTTTAAATGGATTTTTAAGAGCTTTGAAGAGTTCTGCAATGAAAATCCTGCAAAGAAAATGTTCCACTTTCTTCATGCGGAAAAAGAGAAACATTGAAATATAAAGCAGTTTGGTTCAAGTACAAGCAGGAAAGGTTATTTTTAAAATGGCAGAACAACATGTGCATTTCTTGTGAGGTCATGTTGAAGATCATCTCTGCATGCATACTAATCACATACTATCTTCAATGTTAATCACGAGGAGGCTTTTTGTTGGAGTGAACTGCGCACTTTTAATTTCCATTTTTATAGGTCCACATTGGAAAGGACTGTATCTGAGTTTATTTCCTAATTTGTGATGGTTTAAACTGACAAAACAGTGACCTGATAAATAACTGCTTTCCATCCCAGCTCGGGTGAAATAGGGATGACTCATAACTGGGAAAAAAAGTTTTAAATGCCGTGCAAGCCAACTCAGATGGTTTGAGTGTTTTCTCTCTATCTTCTGCACATCACATCCCACACAAATATGCTCCCTCCCTCTCTCTCTTTTAACAAGACACAGACATAACATGGGAGTCACTTGTTCTTGTAATGTTCTTATTCAAAATGCTGCCATTTGACTAATTTCTGTGTGAATTACTGCTGCAAGCTGTGAGTGTAAACAAAAGATAGGAGGCAGAGGCACATGCGGGGAAGGTGTGTTGAAAAAACAAATGCAATCCACTCACTATATTGGTGAAACAAAGCAATGTTGCAAAGCAGAACAGAGTTTTTTGTTTGTTTGTTTTTTGCAAAAATAAAATTAGGGTGACATCCCTTTCCGTCCCCTTTCTGAAGTTACTCTGAAAAAATATAGAAAAGTTTTACAGGACAAAATGCAATTTTGAGGTGAGATGGTAATTTGGATATTTTTTTTCTAGAGTTTATTTGGCAATTTAGTCTTGATAGCTACATGAACTTGGCAAGCTGCCCTTATAAAACATTTGAATGTGAGGATTGCCTCGAGTGTTGCTGCGATGGAGCAATGACTGCTGCTTATGTGCTTTAATGATGATTGACATGACTGATTGATTAAGCTCCTACCAAACCTACATTCTATTTTTACAGGAAAAAACTGGTATAAATAGATCTTGACCATTGTAACAATTGTGCTTTCTCAATGTTACACCTTTTATGAGGATGTAATGAAATATTCATGACATTAAAAGTGTATCTCTGAGGCAGCTGCCCCAGTGAAAATTCTGTTTTGCCTCTTTTTTCTAACAGTTTGTCATCAGCAGTTTCTCTCCAAACAAGATATGACAAAAGCAGCAGAAATACTTTTTAATACAGTATATTTCTACAGTACCATGGAGGCTGAACTAAATGGGACAGTGTCACAATTTTTAGAATGTTAAAAAAAACTGTATATTTAAATGTTAATATGA
The DNA here is from genome assembly GCA_903798035.1 of Danio albolineatus. NCBI lineage: Eukaryota > Metazoa > Chordata > Actinopteri > Cypriniformes > Danionidae > Danio > Danio albolineatus. The sequence continues at coordinate 795,921 of CAIGQQ010008105.1, forward strand.
AGTTTATTGCATTTATTGATTCCTACAGGTCCTACACTCTCAGAAATAAAGGTATGTGAGCTGTCACTGGGGTGGTACCATTTCAAAAGGTACACATTTGTACCTAAAGGGTCCATATTAATATTAAAAGTGTAGTAACTAAAAAGTACAAAAGTGTTCCTCTTAAAATTTTTAGGTACTAATATATACTTTTGAGGTACCATTATGGACCCTTTTGGTACAAATGTGAAACTTTTAGTGACAGCTCACGTACCTTTATTTCTGAGAGTGTACAGCAGGTTAGAGTTGAGGATGTGTTTTAAACAGGCCACTTTGGAATAATAAGGTTCTATCTGAATTTTGAGAGGTTTTGAGAGGGGGAGCAAGTTTTTGTTTTGCCATCTTTTTTTAAATAAATCAATTTAAACTTTAAAACACATCACATAGCCTAATGTAAAAAAAAGGAAAAAAGCTGACACAAAAAAGTATATGTGAAATACTATATTTATTATATTTGACAAAATCAGCTAGAACTGTTTAATTCTAAGATGACGAAATAGTTTTAAAAAACGAATTTACATAATTTAAAACTCCAACAACAACTCTATTTGTACTTGACCTTGATTCACAGTCATTGAAAAGTACAATGTTAAAATACTAGACATATGGGGACATGATATCAGTACTTAGAAACACAGCTCAATAATAAAAAATAAATAAATTTAATAATAATAATAATAATAATAATAATAATAATAATAATAATAATAATAATTTTTAAATATATTTAAAAAATCTCGAGTTACAGTCGTTAACATGTGTTTCAACTTTGTCCCGTTGTATCTGTGATGTTGAGCAAGCATACAAAACAACAAACTGTTTTTGAACAACGTGTATAATCTTTCCTGCACTGCATGCAAATCAAAACAAATAATATTTTTCTAGCCAATTTGTTGGGTGCACGTTTCATTATCCAAATAAACCGCATACACGCCGTTCTATGAACAACAAAATACGACTTTAATCTCCTTTGCAAACAATTCGCATTACAGAAGTATGCACCGTACACCACATGAGTGTAGGCAATATGTTATGGTTTCATAAACCTATTCATTATTCCGTTATAACTCACCTTGGTTTGGATGCCCGGGGTCCGACAACATCAATCCCGGTAAAGCAAACATAAAGAAAAACCTTTGAAAAGTCATGTTTTGTATCCACTTGTGCACGTAAGTCACTAAAGAAAAGAGTCCACGACAAAATATCCCGTGACAATGTTCATTTAACTGTTGTAAACGATTTTGCGTGTCAACCACCTCGTTTCCCGCACCGCGAAAACGCGGATGGAGAGCGACTGAAATGCCAGCCCATTACGCGCACAACTACCGGCGGCACTTGGAAAAAAAACTTACAGAATTTACCCCATGAATAGCGTAGAGACTGTGAGATGAGTTTTCGCTAACGCTGTCTGGTTGTCAGCACTTGAAATAACGAACTAGACTAAGTGTGTTATCCAGTCGTCAATATCCATTAATGCGCTTTCCCCTGCTCTATACGTTAACTCGCTCTTCTCTCCTTGACTGTATATACCGTCGACGCGAGTCCGTTTAGTATCACGCGCTTAAACTTGTCGAATGAGTCTCGTGCACGCAGACAGATCCGGCACGAGCCTTCCCGACGCTTTATTCTCTGGCGCGCGAAACACGATCTTGAGGTTGAAAAGCCCAAGTGAGTTTTGAGGATGTAGACAGACGACCAGCTCGTCAGCACTAGAGGGTGTTCGTTTCCTCTCTGTGTTGTGCCGTCCCGCGGTTCTGTCAAGGCTAGGGAAGTCCGGCTTGCTTATTTAAAACATTTCACATAAACAGTCTGCCTCTCCTACAAGGACTGGCGGAACAGTTGCAGTTATCTATGCATTAATGCTTGGCCAATTGTTGTCAAAATGACTGACGACAGCTGTCAGCTGACGACAGCTTTCTACTTTTAAGATATTCAAACGTTTGTTAGAAAGTAGGTTACAGTGATTTTAGTTTAGATAGCAATGCAGGTCTTTCACTTAAAACACAAAATAGGTTAGCCATATTGTGTAGTTTGTTAGATATATTGTAAACAGCTATTTTTTAGTTAATTTTTTTCCAAATCATATTGCTATATGTTCCTTTAAATGGAAACTTTGACTTTAATTAATTTCTCTCATGTAGCTGAAGCATGATTGCACTATAATGGGAGGAACAGACCTGAGGTAAATAATTGACTTTTAAGACTGACTGGGATTCAGGTCAGAGTGTGGAGTGATGCAGTCATTATGTCAAAACCTGCATAACTAATGGTGTGTTTACACTTGCAGTTCAGTTTTTTTTTTTTTTTTTTTTCTGGAACAAAAAGATAAGGAAAAAACATGCTTATCTTGCTCACTGCCATTTTAAGACCAAACCTAAACACAGGAAAAAAGAAAGAAAATAAATGTTATACGTTGACAGCTTGTCCACTGCTAATACAATCTGAATATTCTTAAAAGGCACTCTAAAAATCTAAAGAATATTCTTATTTTTTAATTGAAGTGACTACAATATTGGGCGCCACGGTGACGTAGTGAGTAGCACATTGGTTTTTACATCTTATGAGTAAAATAAAGTCTGTGTTAATTAACTTTTTTTCATTTTGAGCATTATAAACTCTAGATGATGGATAATAAAGCCCAGAGTGTCTTCTTTCCAAAGATACATGAACTGTGAATTTAGACCAAATCATTCAGCATCTGTTAATGTTTTTGTTTGGGATGGCCAGTTTTGAGAAAATGCCTCTGACGGTGAGGGTAAGGAGGACATCGATATAGTCTCGGAAAACATTTTACAGAAATCTCATTTTGCATGATATTGTAATCAAATTTGAATTATAAACTCATGAAACACTTGGCTTTCATGTCATATTTTATTCTAGGACATTACATTAATGTTTTCCTGTGTTTGTATATGGAAAAACACAATTTTTTCTTCATGATTTCATAATGTATAAATTTTTATATTTTTTGAGCATGGCATTTCATTTTATGAAGCCCAAAGTGTCTTCTTTCCAATGATACCTAGTTTGTGCTTGTAGCTTAGTGGAGACAGGAACTATTACTATTTAAAGTTAGGTAGGTGTGAATCCCCAAAAGTGAGTGCTGGCTAAAAGGTTAAACACAAAGGCTTTCCATAGGCTTAATGCATTTTATACTACAAAAACTCTGCTTTACACTGTTCTTAGCCCTAAACCCAGCCATCACATGAAATCTGTGGCAAATTTGGAATGTCTAAAGACCTTTTAAGAGGTCTGAATTATGAGGACACATAACATGTTCTTATAAACCATCATCAACTAAGGTTAAGGTCATAGCATATCATTATGATTGTGTCCTCATAAAGTACCCAAGCAAGCACACACGGATTTGAAATGTACCTTCCAATGAGAACATTTCAATTGTACAGTTGATGTTGTAAAGCAAAACATCCCAAGTGTGTCATATTTAGCGCAAACCATATTTCACTTACAAATGCATATCCCCAATATAAAAGCAGTATATACTGTATATATACAGCAGGAATATTGAGAACACCAATGAAAAATTAGTTGTGATATACCAGCTGTTATAGTTATTATTGTTACTTAAATTGTTTCGGTGTAACCTGATTAGCATTTAGCACTGCACAATCAGCAGGAAAAAAATGAATCAGGTACATAAAATGCATCAAAACAGCAGTAACTGTTAAATAAAATGGTAAATTGTAAAGGGTAAAAAGGCAAGTTTTCCAGTATTAATATCACAGTCCGTGCACGCAGCACTGGGACATTGCTTAACTGCTTATTGCTTATTACAGTTAGAGTTGCTGTAATGCAGTGCTGCTACTTTTCTGGTCTTGTTCACTATTAAGTCAGGTGACATATACATAGGGCAACTGTGCAGATATATGAGCCGATTTATTTGTTGTGGTCTGGATCCTATTGCTTACTGATGTCCTGCTCGCCAGAGTCCACAGTGTATCTGCTTGTCATGCTTGTGCAATTCAGACATCTAACTGGCGTCTAATGGTCTCAGATGTGAAAATAACTCTCTCCTTCCCCCCTCATATCCCCTACATGCAATCCATTCAGGATGGTTATTTTTGTGCAGCCATTTAAAGGTCACCCGATGCCACCATGCATACACAATATGCTGAATGTAATTTATTGATTGACTGGAGACATGAGGTTTTGAGGGAAACGGATTTTAATATAGGAGCTCACTTGATTTAGATTATGCTGGCTAAGCAGTAGTAATGCACAATGTGTCAACATCCGATATGTAGGCAAGAAAGCAGATGTCAGGGTAAAGTTTACAAGGCATAACTCTGCAGAAGTTTTTCACTTCTACACTGAAAAATATCACTAATGTTTATCAGGAATTTGATACAATAAAATAAGGAAATTCACTAAGAAATCAATGTAAAGATTTACAATTTTTGACTATTAGATAACGTAATAAATATGTAATATATAACAATAAATTAATGGCATTTGAGTGTTTTTTTCAATGCTATTTTGGTAAACAAATTCTTTTTTTTCTTATAGAATAACCAAAACAAAATTAAATCCATAATTTATTAACTTTAAAGGGCCAGTTCACACAAAATTGAAAAATCTGCAATTAATGAATAACCTTATTTACTCACTTGTCACAAACCTGTTTGGTTTTTAACAGTTAGTTGGTTTTTAAAAGTTATTTTTGAAAAAATGTTGGAAACCGGTATCCATTGACTTTAATAGCATTTGTTTTTCCTACTATAGAAGTTACAGATTTATAACATTTTTCAAAATATCTTCTTTTGTCTTTGACAGAAAAAAGAGAAACTTATAAATGTACTCATTTACCAAAATGAGTATATTTTTATTTTGGGGTAAACTATGCCTTTAATAAAGCTTCTAATCATTTACAAACACAAAAATGAAAATAGGCGCCACGGTGGCCGAGTGGTTAGCACGTTCGCCTCACAGCAAGAAGGTCGCTGGTTCGATCCCCGGCTGGGCCAGTTGGCATTTCTGTGTGGAGTTTGCATGTTCTCCCCGTGGTTGCGTGGGTTTCCTCCGGGTGCTCCGGTTTCCCCCACAGTCCAGAGACATGCGGTACAGGTGAATTGGGTAAGCTAAATTGTCCGTAGTGTATGTGTGTGAATGAGACTGTATGGATGTGTTTCCCAGAGATGGGTTGTGGCTGGAAGGGCATCCGCTGCGTAAAACAAATGCTGGATAAGTTGGCGGTTCATTCCGCTGTGGCGACCCCGGATTAATAAAGGGACTAAGCCGAAAAGAAAATGAATGAAAAATGAAAATATTTTTAATATTTTCTCATTATTTATGGTCATTTTAGTAAAAGTTTTTGTTGTCACTGTGAAAGAACACGCATATTACTGTAACCACTTTATTATTTGTGCTACAACTGCACCTGATCCTATTTATGGTAATGGATTCCTCTTTTTATTTAAAAAAAAAAAAAAAACAGCTTCACTGGCCAGATTGATTCACAATTGATTTAAAAAGAGAATGAGAAAATAAATAATAAAAATGACAGTTAGCATGTACCATAACTACACACACACACACACACATACACACCTATTAAACATTCGTACTCATCAAAATAAAATAAAAGCAGCCACATGGGATCAGTTTGAAGGCAAGTGTTTCCAATTTCTCTGTATCCCTTACTTAAAATGCAGGGTAAAAAAAGATCAGCTGGGTCGTATAAAACTTGATAGATGGGATCTGCTGAATATAATGAGGAAGCCTGTCAAATATTACTTTCTGTTCACTATTAGTATTTTGAACAAACTTATTTATTTATTATTTTATTTATTTATTTGTTTTTTGCTATATAATTGTTGTACTGTTGATTTCAGAAATCGAAATTGACTGTGGATCACACTAAAATGTTTTGCATTCCAATTTTAGCTCTTTTTAACTTGTATTTTATTCATTTACCTGTTTGTTTGCTGTTCTGATTTGCTTTTGTGATTAAGAATTTTGTGTATTCGCTCAGGGAAGCTCATGACAGAGGTTCGGTATGTGGTGCGATCTCATTTAGCATGCTGTCATAGTTTATCAGTAAATATGTAAAGAGATCTGACACTCTATAATTGGCATGATCACTTCATGATAAACAACGTAAATATACCCTCTCGAGATCAAATGTTTGTTTGTTAAAGCTCTTCACTGAAGGCAAGGTTTTATTTTCCATTTATTTATTTTACTTATGGTACTCAAGCTGAGCTGTTGTCATAGCTGTGCTGAATTATTTTGCCATCTGTTTCCATTTACAGTACAGAGCTACCACAGATCTATATTTTTTAGACTCCTCAGCAGAAAACAAAAGGACAATACAGTAAATGCTTCTCAATAGTTTCATTGTTTAAACTGTGTGCGTGTGCAGCAAGGAACAGAAACCTGTTTGTGCTTTTGATTTCAAGAACATCATACCTAACACAGAGAGGATGACAGGGTTCGTCTCCTAGATGAAAAATGGATGATTGGCTAGAAAAAGAAAACATCAAATGATGGTTAAAAGAAGCACAGCTGTTTGGTTTCCTCCACGCCACGATTCTCCCGGACTCTCATCTATGAAGCTGTCACTTGCAAGATTGATAATATACTTGCACTGGCAGTCTCTTTAAACCTGCCAGAGTTTTCACCCTTTAACAAAAAGATGAAAGCTTTCCCACTCTGTCTTTCCACAGTCTGCCATGAGCATCATTAAGTTTTTAGACCTTGAGATATTTGTATTTGTTACGGAGGTCAGTGTTGAAATAAGGTAATAAAATGTATGCAGGATTCATCTTTGGTGTGTCTACACTCTTAAAAAAAAGGTTCTTCAGTGGTTCTTCAGTTGTTCTTTACGGTGGTTAAGGTGCTATTTAGCACTTTTATTGTGTAAAGAACCTTAAAAGCACAATAAAGGTTCTTCAGTGGTTCTTTAAGGTGGTCAGGGTGCTATACAGCACTTTTACTGTGTAAAGAAAATTTAAAGCACCGTAAAAGTTGTTCAGTGGTTCTTTGGGGGGTTTAAAGTGCAATAGCACCACTACTACTGGTAAGCACTTGTTCAAGTTGCTAATTCTCATAACTCTTATGCCGGTTTTATTTGCAGAAAGGGTAAAGTAACATTAGGAGCACCTTAAAATATAGGTGCTATATAGCACCATTTGACAAAAGTATATAGCACCTATTTTTTAAGGTGCTGTATAGCACCAAAAAAGGTTCCCCCCTCATTACAAGCCAAATAAACAGTTTTGGTGCTGTTTAGCACCTTTTTTTAGAGTGTATGTTACCTTCTCTTCTTTCTAAAGAACTATCCGATGTGATTGTATTTGCTTCATCGGCCTCAAGATTCGGTCTCCAACTCCTCCCTCTCTTAATAGATGATCTCATGTTATTTATTGTATCTAGAAATAGTTCAATATTCCCTTTAGGGCTCTACTGACTAATTCTATAAAACCTGGACCCCCATTCTAACCTTTTTTGACCTCATTAGATTCTGACTGACTTTTCGTCATGTTGTACTGTGCCATCTGGTTGTGTGAGTGTTCTTCTTGAATTGTATTTATGTTATTTGCTTTCCTTTTTTCCATTTTTTTTCCATTTATGGACCATATACTTTAGTATATAGTCTCGTTGTTTATTTTCTCTACATTTAAAATAATCTGTATTGCTTTCTCATTTGAATCCTATTCCTTCCGAGGGGTTTGTGGATAGGTGTGGGTACGTGGTGTTGGATAGTTGAAAAATGCAGACAGTGTGTTGTTCTCTGTTGTGTTTTCATGTATTTTACCTGTCTGTGCAATAAAGTATATATATTTAAAGAAAAAAAATGCAATACACAAAGTTTGGATGTGTACAGTAGTCAATATTTTCAACGGTAAAGGGTGTTGTTCAGTTTTAGGACAACTTTGATGAAAGGTTTTGAACTAATTCAAATGTTGACTACTGTATGTGGATTTACAACTATACAGTTATGTGAATTATTTTAGAGAAAGAGAGAAAGAGAGAGAGAGAGAGAGAGAGAGAGAGAGAGAGAGAGAGAGAGAGACGCTAATGTGGAAAGGTCTCTTGGTATTTAGGTTTATAATAGCATGGGTCACGGCACTGAAGTTTGACCACATTCTTCTATACGATAGGCACCGGTGCGAGCTTAATTATGTCTGATTACCTTTTATAAGTCTCTGTGCGCGGGCCCCTGCTCTCGTAATGAACCGGCATGAAATCGTTAAAAAGTAATTGTGCGTTCGTCCCGGAGATAAGCCGCCGCGGCGGGACAAAGCGATCCTGACACAAAGAAGATTTCTCGGCGCGGGATCCGCGCGCAACACCCCACCGTGACTAATGGCGTGTGAACTCTAATCTGCTGCCGCAAAAGAACGAGAGAGGAGGAAGTGCAAATAACTGGAGAGAGCGTGCGCTTGCTTGGCATCACTGGATCAAGCTCGGCCCAGGAGGACAGTGTGTGCCGATGTTGATTAAATAGTCTATCGGTCAATTATAAGCTCCCTAAACAATCAATGCGCCTTTAGATCATTGAGACAGCGATCTGAATGTGATTCTAACTTTTGAGTTGCTCGCCGGTTTCCTCTGCTGCCGGTTTCCACTTCAGCACCACGGACAGCGACATTGCACTCAATGGCCCGCTCAATGCCGCCTGCATGAGCTATCGGAATTGTCGTAAATATGAGTTTGCCTTTCGGAAATTGGACACTCGGGTCAGGTTTACTGCTGGGAAACTCGAAGACGTTTTTTTTTTTTTTTTTTTTTTTTTAAACACCAGAGTTTCGAATTGGATATCCATAAACAGTTAACGATTTACGACGGTCTGCTGTGATATCATATTAATTCCCCCAACTCCTTTCACCCATACGTCCTGATATGTGAACAGCGGTTCTAATATGTAAATTTTCTGTACTTATTATGCATGTGCATTCAAGGTATGAACTTATGGACCATTTTGGTAGCTCTTTATTTCTGAGAGTGTACAAAGGCTTAATTGCATCGTCTTGTCCGCAAAGCACTGCCTATGAATAACCACTGGAAGTATGTTTAGTTTTATAGTAAAATTTCACAATCATCAGCATGGTCGTAATCAAATGCTGTTCGTGGGAATGTTACATTTTATTTTGTCCAAAGAAATTGAATGCGTTAAGCTTGTAATAATCTTCATAAGTTGGAAGTAGGGCATTTATGATAGGATATGAAGGCATGCGGATCAACTGTCTGTTATTCATATTTTTTAGACTCGTGATGTGACTTGCATGTAGGGCAAATGTAGCTTAATGATTAAAATTTCAAAGGAATTTAAGTTTACATGCTCCCAAGAACTTCTCTTCCAATCTAAGTACAGAGAACAATGTAACATAAAAAGAAAATAAAGTAGTTTAAACAGTTTATTGCTTAAACTACTCCGATTTCTTTGTAGGTAAACTTAACAGTTTCCTGTAGAAGCTATAGTAACTTACAGTTCACCAGTAATTTACAGTTAATCAATTAAAGCAAGCGCACTGTATTTGCATTTAGAGCACAATTTATCTTGCTCTATATGTATTTGCAGTATTCTGTATCTTTGCTGTAAAATACAGTAATCTTCATAATGTAACTTTAACATACAGTAACATGCTGTATCCTACAGTACAATCTCTACAATCCTACAGTAAAATACAGTTTATGTTAAAGTTAAATATTGTGCAACTTACAAAAATGGTTACCATTGTAGTCCTAGAGCCAAAACAAACTTTTCTACAGTCTCAAATATACTTTATAATCTAACAGTCATAACTATGTAAATACCTCACATTGATCAATTTCAAAGCTTGTGTAATCAAATCTATATCAGTATGACTCAATGTTTTTAACTCGTACATTCTCACCAAAGTCATAATTTTTTTAAATAATTTATTTTATTTTAGTTTTTGGTGTTTTCACCTTTAATGGATAGGACAGCAGAGAGTATTGACAGGAAAGCATGGGGAGCAGAGCGAGGGGAAGGATCAACATAGGACCACGAGGCAGGAATCAAACTTGGGTTGCCGTGAGCATCAGAGTGCATGTGTTGACACACTAACCACTACACCAAAGTCTTTCATTTATGATGTATGTGTTTTTTTTTTTTTTATTGAGAGTAAAAAAAAATGCATAAATTCATATAATACAGCTATTGATCTAAAGATCACTCTCAACAGTGTCTGTGGCATCTGGATGTTCATTAGGAATATATTGCTGCAAATGTGTTTTCATTTTATAATCAAACTAAAAGAGAACTTTTCTGTTTTACTTAGAATTGTTTGACTGACATCCCACTCATCCTCATATCTAATCAGTCCAACATGCCACAGTTGTCAAGTGAACAAGAATAATCTATTTTCTTAATCACAAATTTCCACACAGTGTAACATGTAGATAAAACAAAGCCTTTAACTTCCCCTCATGGTTCACAGCTCTAGACAGAACACCTGGCGTGTTTGCATTAATTACCGTATTGATTGATTTTGTGGCCCGGTGAAGAGTAGCTGGGGGGGAAGATTCACTAGAAGAGGTGATACACTGCTCGAGGGGTGGAGGGTGAATCAGACGCACTTAATGAAACAGACACTGGCAGGGAATTTATAGCCTTGTGAGCGTATTGATTGAAAGACTAAGAATAGAGTTCCAAGAGGAAGACTGACATGTAACAACAAAAAGGGCATACCTGAAACCAAAGGATTTCTAATGAAAGGAGTTCCGTCAGTGTGTGGTGGCCGTTGAGGTCAATAAACCAGTCGGATAACTGACAAAAACGAGATAACCCCTCCACCTCTGTTAAGAGAGAATTGTCTAATTACCTCAAATGTGTTTTGATTCCAATTACACACAGTGCTTTAACTACTTCATTCAATTTGAGTATCGATTTTATGTGCGGGCTCCTAGATTTAAGGAAGTGAAAGAACAGCATGCTATTTTCTCAACTTGACCTGCTGTTTAATGCATAGTGGAGCTGAATGACATTTGACCGGCATGTTATTTGTGTTGTCTTTCACTAGAATACCAAAGGGGCATTGTAAACTACTGTGAGAACAGCAAGCAGGGCTGTGAGCATATTGTTGCAGCATGTAAAATGCCTCGCAGATTTCTTCCTCAGATTGTGTAAAAGCCTTTAATCTCACACTATCTGAACCAGTTCTTTACATCATCATTAAAGTTCCGCTTTAATGTGTTCTTCTTTTAAGTTGCTGTTTGTGAATATAAAGATCTGAAGTGTTTTAAAGCTCAAAATGCATGACAAACAGCATTAGCTGTACTGTCTTTTAAATAGTCTCTGAACTGCCTGAAATGAGCTGTTATTAATTTTAGTGTTATCTCCTTCTTAAAAAAAAAAAACTTGCATAAAGCCAGACTATGGTCTTCATTGACTGCCCAAAGGACATTTCACATCATGTTAAGCCAGACAGAAATTTCCCAAAAATAACAAGGTGCAACCAGTAGAGGAGAGCAGTGATAAAAGTAACATTTTCATAAAAACCTAATTTTAACAGATAATGTTTTTTACAGAAATATATTTTTTGCAGTGGTTACTGACTCACAGCAGTGGTCTATTGAAATCTAATGTAGAACAACTCCAATATAACTTCACCAATAGTGTAAAATTACTGCAATTAAGTAGGTTTTCTCCGAAATTGTAATTTACTAAGTAGTATTAAAAAGTGTACTTTTACTTCCCCTTGAGTAAATTTTTAGTGCAGTATCTGTACTTTTACTCCATTACTTTCCTTCAACCTGCTTTATTTTTTCCTGTCTATGAGGATTAGAAAAATCAGTCCTGCAATTTCTGTCCAATCAAATCACACATAGAAAGTAACTCGTATCATACTGAACGACATTAAGACATGCAGCAAACTGTTTGGAAGCATTAAAAGTGTCCGAGAATATGTCCAAAATCTTTACACGCAATGACCGAGAGACTGTTTTGACTGAATTATCTGTCTGATGACAGATAATTTCTGTATAAATGCACGACAGAATATTACATTTACACACACGCATCAGCCATTCACTGCTCTGGAGTACTTTTAAAAGGGCTTTTTATTCATACTGTAAGTAATATTTACAACAGATACTTTTGCTCTACTTGCACTACAGTTTTGGGCAAGTAATGGTAATTTGAATTGAGTATGATTTTTCAGTGCTTTTTCCACCACTGCTTTTGACCCCATATGCAGGAACAAATGTAACACACAGGTGGGTCAAAAGTAACACAAAAATATTTGCTAGATTTACTGGCCTAATCTTCATTTATTCATTCATTCATTCATTTTCTTTTCGGCTCAGTCCCTCTTTTCGGTACCCACAGTGGAATGAACCGCCAACTTATCCAGCATATGTTTTATGCAGCGGATGCCCTTCCAGCTGCAACCCATCTCTGGGAAACATCCTTTCACACTCATTCACACACATACACTACGGACAATTTAGCCTACCAAATTCACATATACCACATGTCTTTGGACTTTTGGGGGAAACCGGACCACCCAGAGGAAACCCACACGACCACGGGGAGAACATGCAAACTTCACACAGAAATGCCAAGTGACCCAGCCGGGGCTCATACCAGCGGCCTTCTTGTTGTGAGGCGAACGTGCTACTCACTACGCCACCGTGGCGCCCCCTGGACTAATCTTGTTTATTATTGGCTATATGCATTAATCCTTTAAAACATATAATTAAAAACACTGAAATCTAATGTGGAAGTGAAAAATAAGGGATGACAGTGGGAACTCTTGCCATGTAAACCTGATTTACTTTTAAACTGAAAAACTCAGACGTTTCAAACTCAAGGATGTGTTGTTGCACTAGATAACCTGTAGATTGATCATTAGTGTGACACATGAAAAGAGAAACACGACTAGTAATAAGGAAAAAAGAACCAACAATTTACTTTTTGCACTTAAAAACAGACATTTTCATAATCACATGATATCTGGCAGCTCAAATGTTGTCAGGGCTTTGAGAAACTCGCTTTGTTACTTTCGTCCCACGTTACATTCGCCGCTCTCTCACCTACATTTTGAACTCATAAATGTCTTAAATGTTTTTGACAACAGTGGGACATCAATTGCCATATACTGTAGAAATAAATTTTTTAAAAGCTGAAAAAAAATTGTAATACCAACACTGTAAGCATTAAGCATATAGTTTTGTAGAGCATCTTATAGTTCAACAGACATTTCACTGACAACACACCAATAAGAAAGTTCTTGTAAATGGACTAAAGCATCCCTCTTCACTTTTTAACTCCGACAAGCAGATCTGGAGAACTGAACACAAGACCAAATCATCCAACTGCTATGTCAGCATCTGCTCTTTCAATTTTGTCCACATATGCAGCTGATACTCCAATCTTGTTTGGGTATTTCATCTTCTATAATAGATGTGAGAGGGCAAACAACAAAGAAAACTTGATGCTTATGGAAATCTATACGTACAATTCTAGCAGATAGTTGGCCAGGCTTGGAAGGTAAAACTCCATGCTGTGCATTAAACATACTTTTTATTTATTCATTCATTTTCCTTCAGCTTAGTCTCTATTTCAAGGGTCACTACAGCAGAATGAATCGCCAACTATTCCAGCATATGTTTTATGCACCAGATGCCCTTCCAGCTGCTTTTAAATTGTTTACAATGAGTTGATAATGTTTTAATTTTGAACAAATCTTAATTTAGGGAGCTTGGGGAGTTATTTGGTTATTTTTATGTCATGTACCATGCATATTATTTGAGAATCCAGCTTTTAGTTGATCTTGAACAATCTTCATTGTGACTATTTATTTATTTTTTGGACCAGATGGTTTTGTTTTCTTTCCCAGGTGAACTGTTATAGAGAACATGACACACTTGTCTCCTGGAAACAATTCAGCCAATCATAGGATGAGTGTTTCTAGTGTTGCAAGTGTTGCATAACAGAAATTAGCATAATCATAAAAATTAAGTAAACTTAACACTTCCAATTTACAATGGGTTTACCTACATTATCTTTGTGAAGTTAACTTGCTTGTAAGGCAAATGGTTTACTCGCTTTAAGTAACTAATCACTTATTACAGTGTAAGAAAACATTATATGTAAGTCAAATTATTTTTTTAAAAAGAAAGAGCTTCAGAAGAAGAAGAAGAAAGAGCTTTATTGCCAGGTATGTTCACACATACGAGGAATTTGTTTTCATTACAGAGCTTCTACAGTCCAACAGAATTACAGAGACAGGACAAAAAACCAGATAATAAATATATATAAAAATAGAAGTAAGTGTTAAATGCAAATGTACAAATTGACAAGTATATGTACAGGTGTATTACTATATACAACATTGTTTGTGCAGCTGTTATATGTGAATTGGCATGTAGAGTGTGTTGTTAAATAAGTGTATGTGTGTGTAAAAAGTGTATTGCAAGTAGTGATGTTGGTTCCACGATTTATATCATCAAGTGTTCATGAGATGGATTGCCTGAGGGAAGAAACTGTTTCTGTGTCTGGCTGTTCTGGTGCGCAGTGCTCTGTAGCGTCGACCAGAAGGTAACAGTTCAAAGAGGCAGTGTGCTGGGTGTGAGGGGTCCAGAGTTATTTTGGCAGCCCCTTCTGCCGCTCTGGATAAGTACAGTTCTTGGAGAGTAAGGAGGGTTGTACCAATGATTCGCTCAGCAGTCCGAACTATTCGACATAGTCTTCGAAGGTCAAATTTAGTAGCTGAGCTAAACAAGACAGTTATTGAAGTGCAGATGACTGATTCAATGATGGAGGTGTAGAACTGTTTCAGCAACTCTTTTGGAAGGTTGAACTTCCTCAGCTGATGAAGAAAGTACAGCCTTTGTTGAGCTTTTTTGACATTAGAGTCAATGTGAGTGTCCTACTTGAGGTCCTGAGAGATAGTGGTGCCCAGGAACCTGACACAAAAGTCTACTTTTGTGTTAAACAAAATAAATAAACACACACTCACACACACACAAATGGTGTGTAAAACTCACACACACACAAAGGGTGTGTAAAAGTATATACACACTGCAAAAAAAAAAAAAAATGTTGTGATCCACACAATTTGTTCATGTCGTCCCAACACAAATCAATTAAGTTACAGTAACTTTTCAATTACAGTAAGTTAACTGTTTTTGCAAATTTAAGTGGATCGAACAAAATACCATTATGTTGTCACAGAAAACTCAACAATTGTGTTGAATCAGTTAATTTTAAATAAGTAGTTTGAACAACCAGCAAAACTATTTTTTGAGTGTAATAAACCACCCACAACATCACCCCCCTCAAAAAAATGGGAGAGATCAGCTTCAAATAAGCTCTTTATGAAAAGAGCTGAAGTTTAAAATGCCTTTTTTTACCTGTCAATTCATACTGTAGTTATACAACACATGTCAGTCCACCCACACACTCCCATTAAAAACAGGTTATTAACCATGTTCCTTTGTCCATTATGATACTTACCACATTTTTTGATTTGCGATGACTGGCACTTGAAATCCACTTTCATCTGAGTGTGCACACACTCATCCTATCATAAAACAAACACTCCACAACATAATGAACTTATGGCAACAGATTTAAATTGCTTCCCTCTCGCTGTCCCAAAGGACTCCGGTGCAATATGCTTCCTCAAACCGTCGTGTAATTACAAAACAATTTATTCATGCACACTACAACTCATGTTCACACATATTTAGAACATTTGTAAAGCAGTTTGAGAATATTTGAACGTGCACGTTGGCATACTCTAGCAGTCAAATCAATACACATACAGTACTGTATGCACAATCACTTTGTCACACTGCACATCCACATGCTTGACTGTTGTTGTTTCTTTTTTTTTTAATCTGCATGATGTAACTCCCAATATGGTATTGTGGCCATAACAGCTGGACCCGCAGCTGCGGAACGATCTAGCCATAACATCAGCACCAAGAGGAATGGCTGACTCATTTGGACACATTCTCCCATGATGCACAAATATTGTGGAAGAGGAGCTGACTAATGCAGACACTAATGCAGAGGATGCTGCTGTTTTATATTCATTCTTTAGCAGGCATTTTTCAGGATGGTTAATCTGTAATATACCAGAATGTAGTTGAATCGAGAAGATTGCTTCTAAATGAAAACAAATGCTGTTTGCACGAGAGCAGATGTATGCCGAGGTCAAAAGATGGCACGTATTTGTTATGCTAAGAATTATCATGTTCATGAATGCTAAAACTATCACTGGGGTAGTTAGATTTTCTTCATTTTCTCCAAGGTCACATACAGTTAGATAAACGGCATATATAATTATATCTTGGTCTGTTTATTAGAATACACCCTGAAAATATAGGTTGGACATTTATTTTTATTTCAGTTGTTGACAACTTGAAGGAAACATGTGCTTGTTGTTAAGAAAAACATAGTGATTTGGGGTTGCATTCAGGGTGCAAATTACAGGGGGGTTGGAAGAGGGCAGCCGATTTGAATGTTATATCTTGATTGAATGGGATTTATCAGTGCACTGTGAAAAATCCAACTTACAAATTGTTCACACAGTTAAAAATTGTAAGTTAGGCAGACATATTTTTAGGCTCAGAGTTGAATTTACTTATAAAAAGGATTCAACTGCATGTTTGGAACTGTTTGTTCAATGAAAGTAAAAAAAAAAATCCATTGAGAAGACATACAATTTTGATTTCTTCATATCTTCAAAAAATAAAAAGTTGAGTTAACTTAAACATTTAAAGCAACCAGCTGCAAAGATATTTTGAGTTTCAGTGTTTGAAGTTGTGCCAAATTATTATGTAAAGTATACTTGACTTAAACTAGCCTTTTTGTTCAACTTTAAAAAATAATAATATTTGGCACAACTTCAACCACTGAAGCTCAATAAACTCAAAATTTCTTTGCAGCCGGTTGCTATAAAATGTTAAGTTAACTCAACTTTTCATTTTTTTACAGTGTGGTTATCGGCTGATAAATATGGGCCAATAGGGGCCTTCTGCGCCCACTAGTAGGCTCAGGAGGCTGTTATCTTCCATCCACATGGTTAATTAGCTATAAATCACATACAGCTGTCAAGTTAATGAGAATTATTCAAATTATTTATTAAATTTCCCAATAATTGTATTTTAATAACGTCGACCCCTACCCCAACACTAAACCCAACCATCACAATAATGTAAAAACACATCTGGATCTGGAGTTTTCTCTATTAGTATAGCTGATTAACCATGTGGATTGATGATAACAGCCTTCTGAGCCTACCAGTAGAAGCGGGTGGGGTGGGTGATATGTTTGATCAAACATAATGAGTGGGGGGTCTGCCCTTTAGATGTACAAAATCTTTTGCTCTGATCTGTATATTTAACAATACTACTACTACTACTACTACTACTAATAATAATATTATTATTAATAATAATAATAATAATAATAACAATAATAATAATAATAATATAGTTGATAAAAATATTAATGTGACAGCTTATAATGGATCATGCCATTGCCAATTTATGATCACGTGCAGAAAACTTTCATTTGGTGGTCTGAAACTGGCAAGTCTTACCGACTGGCACTGTAAATGTACAAAAGACTTGTTATCTCGTAGAATAGGTCTTTGAATCTTCATGCACTGTAACCTAAAAGTAAAGTCAAATTACACTCAAAGCATGTATGTCTAGTTGCACATGGAAGTTAAACAGTGAGCGCAATATTTTTTGACCAATCCAAATCAAGTGAAATCAAACGTGTCACTTTTTATGCAAAAACTACCATTTTAAGTCAAAGTCATATAGTCTTTGAGATATGCCTGTTAAAATCACCCACAGGTTATTGTATGAGTCAGAATACAATGAGTATCTTAAATAAAGCTGAAATGAATTTTAGAAATAAATGAATTGAATACATGAATTTGGCTCAATGTATAATTTGGACACTGGCTGCTTTTCTGCTTTTCTGTCCAAATTGATGGGATCATCAAAGTACAGATTTGAGTTCATCATGTAATTGTTTTTGAAAAGCACCTGATTGTGAAAAGTTTTATTTTTAATGATCCCAAGCTGACTGCCAATGCAGTCAAATCATATTTGGAGAGAAAAACAGGCTAAATAAGAGTCACAGTCAGATTGATAAAACAGCCTAAAGCCTAAAGAAAAAGTCGGGGAAGTGCTGAAAGAAGTCTGGTTATTTCAGAAAACTTCAGGACAGTCTTCTAAAAGAGTTCAAGTTGTGCTTGGTGCCAATGGAGGACAAACTGAATAAAAGTCAGAATTTTGTGTACATTATTTCTAGCTTTCTCTGACTTTGCAAGATAGTGATCTGTTCTAAAGTGACTGAAAGTCTCAGAGAGCCGGCTGTTGGCATGGCCATGGCAACAGAAGTTCATCTGTAATTTCTAGAATATTGTATCTTTACAGTGTCATTCATGTCCCTTCAAAATGCTGGTCAACCATGAAGGACAACTGGATAATGCAGTTTCAATGGGAAATCAGCTGAAGCTGGAATTCATCGGTAGTTCACTTAACATGGTAGGGATCTGTCTCTCGGCATAGATAGTATAAATGTTTATGATAATTTGAACTGAAAGCAGTGTCTGCAGTGAATAACCTCTCATCAGCAGAAAGAATCAAATGACTAAACTAGCCTTTTCTGAGGAGCATGTTGTATCGACAGAAAACTCTTACTTGAGTTCACTAGAGTGATGAAAACAGAAGGTTATTTGGGTCTGATGCAAAACATTGTATTCATTGTCAACCTGTGGAAAGACTGAACCCAAAGTGTTTAAAGCAGAAATGTGAACGAGGAAGTGTGATTTGAGCAATGCTTTCCATAGGAATAGTTTGGCCTTTTATAATGCTACATGACAGAGAGCATAACTTTGTAACTCTGGTTTATCACAGTGAAGTTTGATTTCTCTCGCCACACTCTGGCCTGATTACTGCCACATCTGTTCACAATCAAGAAATCATTAATTAGGGCCTGCCTGACAAAGTGAAGTAGACCAAAAAATTATCAAAGGTTAGACATCATGCTGAGATCCAAAGAAATCCAAAAACAATTGAGAAAGAAAATAATTGTAAGGTTATAAAAAGGTTATAAAGCCATTTCTAAAGCTTTGGCACTGCAGTGAACCACAGCGTTATCTATAAATAAATAAAAAAATCATGGAACCAATGGAACCATTAATTCTGCTGTTAATATAAATATCCTGAAGGAGAATATCCAGCCATCAGTTAGTGACATCAAGCTACACTTTTATATTGAAATTTAATACATTGAAGTGGCCTAGTCCAAGTCCTGAACTGAATCCAGTTGAGATGCCGTGGCATTTCATGCTCAATACCCTCTGATGTGGCTGAATAATGTCCTGTCATCCGTGTGTGTTTGTTTCCGTCATGTGACCTCCACCATGTGCTCCTTTGTTCCAGTTCCCGCCACTCATTATGTTCATCACCTCCACCTGTGTCTCACTCCTGTTTGTTATCAGTTCATCATGTTCCTGTGTATTTATAGTCCCTGTCTTCATTCAGTCTTCGCCTGGTATTGCAAGTTGAAGTCTGTCTTCACCCCATCTTCTTCCAGTGTAATTGTAATAAATATATGTTTTGATAATCCTGAGATCATGTGCCTTCCTATGGAGAGCGCAGGTGTGACAAATAACAATTATGCTAAGATGAGTGGAAATTCAAAACACTTCAAAGGCACTTGATTACAATTGTTGCTGCTATGGGTGGCCCAACCAGTTATTAGGTTTAGATGCAAGCACATTTTTACACAGGACTATAAAGTTTTGCATGTTTTAATAATAATAATTAATAATAGAAACCTTGTGTTTACTTGTCTAATATCTATCTTGATACTACATACACTATCATTATTGTAAGAATGGGTTTTTAACTATAGCGGTTCGAACTTAATGACTAAAAAGTTATCAGTATGATGGTAAAAAAAACTGTACATTTCTAGTCAAAGTATCCTTCTGCAATCTTATATCAAAAACTAAAATAAGGGCAGTTATAATAGCTAACAATGTGGGAGAGCGTTGCTATTATGTGATTGTATTCTATTGCAATGTGGAGCAATTAAGTGTTGACGTTAAATCAAATGTAATTGCTGAGTTGCTGAGTTGAGTTAGTTATAAATAACTGTATAAAATTATAAAACATGAAATGATAAAAGCATATGATATAAATTGTACCCAGATTAAATGTAAAATAAAGTTACTAGAGAGAGAGAGAGAGAGAGAGAGAGAAAGGGAGAGACAGGGAGAGAGAGAGTAGGCCTCAGCCAGAGAAGCTCTGAAGTATATGATACTTCAGAGCAGGAGAGGAGCAGAGCAGCAAAAGAGGCAGATGTTTACAATGTTTACCACATATTTTATATCTTTCTTGACCATGTGACCAAAGCCTAAATACTGAGACATACAAACTGACCAATCAACATGTGACGACATCGTAAAAACTCCACACACATGTTATTACATTCCCTGATCTCATCAGTATCTGCTTTTGGAATCTGTATGAAATATTAAAGTGTGACAAACGTGTTTATGTGTGTGTGTGTGTGTGTGTGTGTGTGTGTGTGTGTGTGT
>CAIGQQ010008105.1:829046-855118 GCA_903798035.1 Danio albolineatus
ATCCATCCATCCATCCATCCATCCATCCATCCATCCATCCATCCATCTATCTATCTATCTATCTATCTATCATCCATCCATCCATCCATCCATCCTTTTTTTCAAGCTTTATCAAGTTGTATAATGAATGCCAATTGAAAGTTTTCACACCAAGTTCACTGAATACCTCTAAACAGATAAAGTAAAGCATTTATATATTTATATTTGTATGTTGTCACTGTACGGATACATAGAAAAACATAATAACACTGATCACACATAGAAACGAAAGAAAAAACTGTAAAGTTGACCTCCGCTTTCATTTGCTTTGACATCATCTAAGTCTTTGTAGGATTTCTAGACATATTTTTTTGTTAATTCATCTTCACAAAACCGCTTTAAGTCATTTATATTTTTTTAGATATGTCTAGCAACTGCTGCCTCACAGCTTAGGTCAAGGTCAGTGGTGTCACCTTGAAAATCAACTTTGTTCATGAACCAGTTCTATTCAGCCCTGAACAAAAGGGTTTAGTCATTGTTTTGTTTCTCAATTGGCGGAGAGAATCACTTTTGCCCTAACGTAATCGGACATAACAATGCAAAATAATTTTGTGAAATGCACTTCAGAACTTTTCTTAAATTGACATTTGATCCTGATTGTAGCCGTTCTTAGTTCCTACATTATTTTCCCTGATATTTTCTCCTTTTGTATTTTC
This sequence comes from Danio albolineatus, assembly GCA_903798035.1. NCBI lineage: Eukaryota > Metazoa > Chordata > Actinopteri > Cypriniformes > Danionidae > Danio > Danio albolineatus. Next base: position 829,742 of record CAIGQQ010008105.1, read on the forward strand.
TCTATTTCTTTTGTATTTCTTTCTATTTCTCAGTCATTCTGTTAATGTCCTTTTTGTGAGCTGAGCTATCATGGGCATCTACACTACTGATTAATGTTTTAGTCAGATCTAAATTTCAAGAGCATGTTTTAAGAATTAAATGTGAAAAGGTTCAATGTTGGTTTCAATTACAGTTAAATTTCTACTAAGTTAATAACTATGGAAGTCTGAAATTGACAGACTAAACAGATAAAATAAGGCTGAGTTGAATTTGAAGCCTCAGAAAAGAGTCAGTGGCCTCACAAACTCACTGAGGGGCCATTACTTCAAAAGGGAGGGAGAAGGAAACTTTTTTTTCTTTTTTTCTTTTTTAGTAATACCTGGATTTTATTTTAATGATACATTTTTTGCATAATATATTCTTTATGATAACAAAAAAAAAAGGAAATAGAAATGAAACGTCTGTACTATATATTGCACTGGTGCAATTTAATTAGGTCTAACTCAAATTCAAAATTTAAATCTCTTGTTTAAAAGAATCTGGCAAATCTTCTAACATAATATGGAAGTGCCTTATTAGCTTCACATTAGAATAGAGAATAAGTGACTGATTGCCATGGAAAAGTAAATTTTATTATAAACTACACTATTGTCAATTCATGCATTCATTTATTTTCTTTTTAGCTTAGTCCCTTTATTAATCCGGGGTCGCCACAGCGGAATCAAATGCCAACTTATCCAGCATATTTTTTACGCAATAGATGCCCTTCCAGCTGCAACCCATCTCTGGGAAACATCCATACACACTCATTCACATTCATACACTACGGACAATTTACCCACACGACCATGGGGAGAACATGCAACTCCACACAGAAATGCCAACTGACCCAGCCGAGGCTCGAACCAGCGACCTTCTTGCTGTGAGGTGATCGTGCTACCCACACTCTCAGAAATAAAGGTACATGAGCTGTCACTGGGGTGATACCTTTTCAAAAGGTATACATTTGTACTTAAAGGGTCAATATTGGTACCTCAAAAGTATATATTAGTAGCTAAAAATTTTAAGAGGAACACAAGGAGAACATGCAAACTCCACACAGAAATGCCAACTGACCCAGCTGAGGCTAGAACCCGCGACCTTCTTCCTGTAAGGCGAACGTGCTACTCAGTACACCACCGTGGCGCCCTCACTATTGTCAAATTTTAAATAACTCTTCATTTATATATATTGCACAAACAAATTCCTCAGCATGGCATGAAACATGTCTGGGATAAGTTTACATCCATTCATTCATTTACTTTTGTGGGGGAAGCCAGAGCACCTGGGGAGAACATGCAGACACCATACAGAAATGCCATCTGACCCAGCCGAGCCTCGAACCAGTGACCTTCTTGCTGTGAGGCGAACGTGCTACTCACTGTGCCACCATGACACCTGACAAGTTTACATTTAATAATTTAAGGCTTCAAGCTTAGGCTGTTATTCTGAACCAATAATCAGAAACAGAAAGCAGTTGAAGGGCGGCGTGTTTAAATCAATTATTTATCTGACTCCATTATGATTAATCTGACTCCATTCAAGTAGTTATCATCATTGAAAAAGAGAAACAATCTCAACGCCTTAAAGCAGGTTTAAATACTGTATACGGACAGTAGAATGAAACAAACTAAAATCCTGCATAAAGAAACTTAGTTGAAACATTTGAACTGCTGTGTAACAAAGACAGTTAAACTTCCTTTGTTAGTAGATGAGGCTACCAACCAGTGTGCGGGATATGCAGGGTAAAAGCCATTCTCCTAGATCAACTGTTACCTTTCCTTATTATACCCTGAGCAAAGCAGTGTCCAACATGAGTGAAAACCAACCCCCAAAACCAGCTGAACATCAAAGCAAAGTTCAGGAGATAAAGTTTGCAAGATTGTATATTGAAATATGTCTCTGCTCATTTCATCAATATAACGCTTAAGTCATAAACTGTCAAATGACACCAAACATGACAAAGCTATATGAAAAAAGATGCCAAGCAGATGAATTGTGTAAGGTGAAAAGCACATGGCTACTGTAAGCAAATGGCAGATATGTGTATTGGACCTGTGATGAACTCTGCCATGCCAGGAGGACCCATTCTATGCTTAGAATGTATCTGTAGTCCTTCATTAGCATAAAAGGAATAGTGTATAATATTTTTCTCAGCTTACAATAAAAAAGGAATCTATGCCCTTGGCTACACCTGCAATGCAATTATCACAAACCAGTGGAAGAAAGGTTTTACAAGGCAAAGTTAACTTTTCTGGAAAGCAGAAAATGTGTTTCATTCATTCATTCATTTTCCTTTCGGCTTAGTCCCTTTATTAATCCGGGGTCGCCACAGCGGAATGAACCGCCAACTTATCCAGCATTTGTTTTACGCAGCGGATGCCCTTCCAGCCACAACCCATCTCTGGGAAACACATCCATACATTCTCATTCACACACATACACTACGGACAATTTAGCTTACCCAATTCACCTGTACCGCATGTCTTTGGACTGTGGGGGAAACCGGAGCACCCGGAGGAAACCCACGCAACCACGGGGAGAACATGCAAACTCCACACAGAAATGCCAACTGGCCCAGCCGGGGATCGAACCAGCGACCTTCTTGCTGTGGGGTCGAACGTGCTACCCACTAGGCCACCGAGGCGCCCCAGAAAATGTGTTTCCTACTACAAAAAAAAATCCAAACAAATATTTTTGGTTTGATTTTATTTTAAGTAATGTCACTTAAATCAAAATATCATTTAGGACAGCATGCTATTGCACACCCCAGAGCACCCCCAGCTCATCATCCAGATGCCTCCTGAGCACTGCTTACTTTTCCACTGCACTCACCTTCTGGATATTGTTGCAAAAAAATCACCCTCTGGGCCTTTTGCTTAAATATCTGCAGTCTTTGTGTTGTATTTGATTCCTCTTCAAGCCATATATACCACAATCATCACACAATGATGATAGACACAGTGTTATAACATACAGTTGAAGTCAAAATTGTTAGCCCCCCTGATTTATTAGCCCCTCTGTTTATTTTTTTCCCCATTTTTTGTTTAAAGGAGAGAATATTTTTTTACAACACATTTCTAAACATGATAGTTTTAATAACTCATCTCTAATATCTGATTTATTTTATCTTTGCCATGATGACAGTAATAAAATATATTTTACTAGATGTTTTTCAACATACTTCTATACAGCTTAAAGTGGTATTTAAGGCCTAACCAGGTTAATTAGGTTAACTAGGCAGGTTAGGGTAATTAGGCAAGTTATTGTATATCGATGGCTTGTTCTGTAGACCATCGAAAAAACTTTTGACCTTAAAAGGGTTCTTAAAAAAATTCAAAACTGCTTTTTTTCCTAGCCAAAATAAAACAAATAAGACTTTCTCCAGAAGAAAAAATATTATCAGACATACTGTGAAAGTTTCCTTGCTCTCTATTTAAAAAAAAAAAAAAAAAAATCAAAGGTGGGCTAATAATTCTGACTTCAACTGTGTATATATGCTCTATTATATAAAATTTAATGCAATAATCACGTCACAATAATATAAAACACTTTCATTATATTTACATGCCCATCTCTTATCCATCAAACTTTCTGTCAATATGATATTTAAACTTCATGTGAGAACCAACGATATTTGATTTGAAAATCATTAAATTGAATAACAAGGCATTAAACAGCTCTTTTTTATTTTTTATTTTTTTTTAATAATAGTTCTATAGATTCATTACTAACTACTTTTATGTTCTTTCTAGACCTCAGAAGTTTTTGTTGGTTTTCATAATATGCACTAAAACATTCTCTTAAACAATATATTCCTTTGTGTCCCGCAGAAGGAAGCGGAGCATTATCAGTTTGTAACAACATAACAGCAAGTAAATGATCTGTTTCTTAAAAGTGTTTACTAAGGTCCTGTCACCTCAGTGGCACTGATTAAACTGAACAACATCGAGTTTTACTGAGACTAAAACTGTGCCGTGTCTATCAGTCATCCACACACACACACCCGTGTGTGTTCTGCTCTCTCTGTCTTTGCCAACCACTGACACACAGCTATAGATTGTGCCTCCCTCTCAATCAATGCAAACCCACTTAGTCTACAGAGACGAGCACAGGCGCATTTCTCCACATCTGCTCTGACTTCTTTATTTTCATCACCAAAGCAAGGTCATTCGAGCTCATCTAATAAAACAGAATATGATGCAAAGATCTGTCTTTTCATACAGTGCACGCAGATGAAGAAGATGTCAATTGCTCTGTCATCACTCGCGTCCCTGTCAGGTGGGAAGGACAAATTTATGCACTGAGGCCTAGCGGTTTGAAAGCATTGGAATTGCAAAGAGGATTGTGGGGATCTTTTGTATAATCAGCCCCGGGAATGACTATTGATTTCTGTTAGAGGTTTCTGGAGAAGAACCAGAGCCCTTGATTGTACATTCATGCCATATAGATATTCTGGCAAGTGTTGAATTGGGAGGGCTGTCTGGTCCAGGCATGTCACAAGCTCCTAGGCTGGGCCTTGCTAGTAGATAAAGAAGAAAACACACACGTGCACACATGCAAACGCTCCCTGTCACACATTTTTTCATGCCATACACACCCTGCTGAACTTTGTCCAGCAACGGCGGTGGATGTTGAAAAAGCAATTAACACATTCATCAGCTAGGAGACATTCGTAACCCTGAATTGTGCTGCGGTCTATTGTCTCCACATGCATGGAGCATTATATGTGTGTGTAAATGCTGCAGAAGCGAGGAAGTGTCAGGAAATAAAGGACTGTGGTGAGATTGATTTAGCAGAAAAGGTGACTTGATCTTGACAGCTGTGAACCGGCACGGAATGTTGAACTAACAGGCATGTGCAAATATGTCTAAGCACAGCGAGAGATGAGCAGGTGTGCACTCATGTATATATATGCTGCTGTTTTTCTGTGTGTTTGAGTGTGTGTGTGTGTGTGTGTGTGTGTGTGTGTGTGTGTGTGTGTGTGTCAGGACATTTTTCCAAATCTTTAACACACACTCTGTCATTCTGTTTTGGTGCATTGATACCTTTGTTTGTTGTTGTTGTTGTTGTTGGCAATAATAATAATGTTATGGGTTACAACAGGGTGTGACCCCCTTGATTAATGCTTTAATGCTTGATGCCCCCTGAAGAATGTCAAAACAAAATGTGTGTAATGGGGTCAGCCCTTTAAATAATGAGAAATAGTTTGCTCCGATCTGTATAATAAATAATCATATTATATATAGAATGGATATGTTAGGACTAGATATATTAGGATAGGATATGTTAGGATCAGTGGTGGAAAGAGTACTGAAAAATCATACTCAAGTAAAAGTACCATTACTTGCCCAAAAATGTAGTGCAAGTAGAGTAAAAGTATCTGTAGTAAATATTACTCAAAGTATGAGTAAAAAGTAGACCTTTAAAAAGCACTCAAGAGTGGCGAGTAGTGAGTATTACACTGTAGAAAAGTTGATGCGTTTACAGAATGTTACGTTTACACATCCCTACACAAACAATCTGTAGTGTATTTAGGGATCTTCCTATTTTCGTTTCGTTCCTTCCAACCTTCCTTCAATTATTTGTTTGTTCTCTCCTTCCTTCATTTATTCGTCTGTTCCCTCCTTCCTTCGTTCACTCATTCGTTTGTCCATATTTTTGTTCCTTCCTACATTAGGTCCTTTTGTTCATTCATTCGTTTGTTTGTTCGTTCCTTCCTTCCTTAGTTTGTTCAGTCCTTCCTTGAATTTTTCTTTCATTAGTTTGGTCCTTCCTTCTTTCCTCCCTTCATTTGTTTGCTCATTTTTTCTTTCATATTTTTGTTCCTTCCTTCATTAGGTCCTTTGTTCATTCATTCGTTCGTTTGTTCCTTCTTTCCTTCCTTAGTTTGTTCAGTCCTTCCTTTTATTTGGCCCTTCCTTCCATTCTTCATTTGTTCCATTTAGTGATTGTTTAAGGCTGTTTGGTGATTTCAGTGATACGCAGTCTAGAAAAAGTCTCTGGATCATTGTGTGTAAAGAGTTTGAACATCTTCTTGGACATTTTTATTGTTTCCAAAAGGTTTGCTGCATTTATAAAGCGCCCATGTCTTGAGGTTGTTCAGTATGATGCGATTTACGTTCTATGTGTGATTTAATTGGACAGGAATCACAGGACTGATCTTTCTACTTTAGACAATGACCATAGACAATAAATAAATAAAGTAGTGACTGCAGGTTAAAGCAAAGTAGTGGAGTAAAAGTACCGATTCTGTCACGTGGGTAAGAAACAGAGATGAATCCAAAATGCAAGTAAAAGTCTTTAATGACCCAAGTCAAAAATCTGACAATACAGGACAGGATCTCCGAGCAGCTAGAAGACACCAGACGGACTGATCGGACAGACAAGGGACAGAGACTGGAATATCACACAGACAATGGACGGAATCCAGCAGACACTCCTGCAGTCCTATGCATAAACAGAGGTGAGTGAGCACACGTAACGAACTGATGAGAAAACATAGAAAACGATGTCCATATATAGACCTATTAATGACACTCAGCTGGTGACTAATCAGAACAGCTGAGTGACGACAAAACACGTGACCAGCCCCGAGAATCAAAACAACGAACACGTGAATGATCAAAACAAGACAACCCCACGTGAAAACAGACAATCCGGAGAGAGCACAAAACTGCAACCGTGACAGTACCCCCTCTCCTAGGAGCACCTCCTGGTGCTCCCAGAACAGCTTACCTGGCGATTGTAATCATCGATAAAAGAGTGATCCAGTATGTCCCTAGCAGGAACCCAACTTCTCTCCTCTGGACCGTAACCTTTCCCAGTCCACCAAGTACTGAAATCCTCGCCCCCTCCGTCTCGAGTCCAGAATGCGCTTAACCGAATAAACGGTCTCTCCATCTACGAGACGCGGCGGGGGAGGGACCGAGGAGGGCGGATTAATTGCTCATGAAAAACGGGCTTTAATTTGGAAACATGAAAAACGGGATGAATTCTCCTGTACGCTGGAGGAAGTTTGAGGCGGACTGCCACCGGACTAATGATTTTGATGACAGTGAATGGGCCAATAAATTTAGGTGCAAGTTTATTACACATGGATCGCAAGGGAATATTTTTGGTAGAAAGCCACACTTTTTGACCGACGACGTAAACGGGAGGCTTCGACCGGTGGCGATCGGCTTTAGCCTTGGTGCGCACACCCATTTGGAGGAGGGTCTGTCTGGCCCTGTTCCAAGTGCGCCGGCACCTCTGGACAAAGGCGTGAGCGGAGGGGACCGCGATTTTGGATTCCAGACTTGGAAAAACAGGTGGCTGGTAACCTAAGCTACACTGAAACGGAGACAGGCCCGTGGCAGACACTGGTAATGAATTGTGTGCGTACTTCACCCATGGGAGCTGCTGGCTCCAAGTAGCGGGATTCTGAGAAACCAAACAACGCAACATACGTTCGAGATCTTGGTTGGCCCTCTCTGTTTGTCCGTTACTCTGAGGATGAAAACCAGAAGAAACAGTTGCCCCCAATAAACGACAAAATTCTCTCCAAAATTTAGAGACAAACTGAGGTCTCCTGTCAGAAACCACGTCCGTCGGGAGGCCATGAATGCGAAAGACGTGATTTATGACAGCTTTCGCTGTCTCTCTGGCTGAGGGTAATTTGGGCAGAGGAATGAAATGAGTAGCCTTCGAGAACCGGTCCACCACGGTCAAAACTGCCGTATTGCCATCAGATGGTGGGAGACCTGTGACAAAATCTAGCGAAATGTGCGACCAGGGTCTCGAAGGCACTGACAGCAGCTGAAGGAGCCCAGCGGGTGGGCGACTAGAAGTCTTAGAAACAGCGCAAACAGAACAGGCCAAAACAAACTCACGTATGTCCCGTGCCATAGCTGGCCACCAGAATCGCTGTTTAACTAAAAATAAGGTTCGACTCACCCCTGGATGACAAGCCACTTTGGAAGAGTGCCCCCATCGAATGACGTCAGACCGAATCTCCTCCGGCACAAACAAACGACTGGGTGGGCATGCGGGCGGGGGCGTTACCCCTTCCAAGGCTGTGCGAACCTTGCTCTCGATCTCCCATGTCACAGCAGAAATACAAATTCTCTGAGGGATGATGGGCTCAAGAGACATATTGCGCTCGGAAAAATCAAAAAGACGAGATAACGCGTCGGGTTCGATGTTTTTGGAACCCGGTCGATACGAGATGGTAAAATCGAAACGTCCGAAAAATAATGCCCACCTAGCTTGCCTGGAGCTAAGTCGTTTGGCGGTCTTGATAAACTCAAGGTTCTTATGGTCGGTCCAAACTATAAAGGGAACCCCCGAACCCTCCAACCAATGACGCCACTCCTCCAAAGCGAGTTTGACAGCCAACAACTCCCTATTACCAATGTCGTAATTGCGTTCTGCGGGAGATAATCGGTGTGAAAAAAACGCGCAGGGATGAATTCTGTCGTCCGAAGATGCGCCCTGGGACAGGATAGCGCCCACCCCCACCTCCGACGCGTCAACCTCCACCACAAACTGCCGGGACGGATCAGGAGTCACCAGAATAGGGGCTGAAACAAAGCAGTCCTTTAGTTTAGTGCAGGAGTCACCAACCCTGTTCCTGGAGAGCTACCTTCCTGCAGAATTCAGCCCCAACCCTGATCAAACACACCTGAACCAATTAACAGGACTTGAAGCAACACTTGAAAATGACAGACAGGTGTGTTTGGTCAGGGTTGCAACTGAAATCTGCAGGAAGGTAGCTCTCCAGGAACAGGGTTGGTGACCCCTGGTTTAGTGAATGCTGCTTGTGCCGCACTCGACCACCTGAAGGGAGTTTTGGAGGAGGTTAAAGCTGTCAGAGGGGCGGCGAGCTGGCTGAAATTGCGAATAAAACGCCGGTAAAAATTAGCGAAACCCAAAAATCTCTGCAGGGCCTTGCGAGACTCCGGGTTTGGCCACTTTACCACAGCCTGAATCTTCTCAGTATCCATGGCTGGTCGGATACTGAGAAGTATCCGCCCTCGGCCGACAAAATATGTCCCAGAAAGGGAACAGACTGTGCATGAAACACGCATTTCTCCGTCTTGACAAAAAGCCTATTCTCTAGCAGCCTCTGAAGCACTCGCCTGACGTGTTGCACATGTTCCTGGAGAGAACGAGAAAAAATCAGAATGTCATCCAGGTAGACAAAAATAAACTGATCTATCATATCTCGCAACACATCATTCACGAGTGCTTGGAAAACTGCAGGGGCATTGGAGAGACCAAAAGGAAGAACACAATATTCAAAATGCCCCCTGGGGGTATTAAATGCAGTTTTCCACTCGTCCCCCGCTCTTATGCGAACCAAATGATAAGCGTTGCGGAGATCTAATTTCGTGAAAAAGGACGCCCCCTGCAGACGCTCGAATGCTGAAGACATCAACGGCAAGGGGTAAGTATTCCTCACTGTGATGTTATTCAGCCCTCGATAGTCTATACAAGGTCGAAGAGATCCGTCTTTCTTTTTCACGAAAAAAAAACCCCGCCCCCGCCGGTGAAGTAGTGGGGCAGATAGTCTTAGCTGCCAGAGAATCAGAAATATATTTCTCCATGGCCTCCCTCTCAGGAACAGAAAGAGAGTATAACTTGCCTTTTGGCGGAGAGGTCCCTGGCAATAAGTCTATGGCACAGTCGTAGGGACGGTGAGGAGGAAGAGAAGCAGCCCGAGACTTACTGAACACTTTCTTCAGATCGAGGTACTCACTGGGCACGTTTGACAGGTCCATGCTCTCCTCCTGGAACACAGAACGAGACACAACAGAACGAGCAGACGAAAGACAAGATTCATGACAGCTCTCACTCCACATAAAAATAGTATTGAGACCCCAATTAATGTGAGGTTTGTGAAGAACTAGCCACGGATGGCCTAATACCACTGGGGTGTTAGAACAATCGGTTAACAAAAATGTTAAATGTTCCACATGGTTGCCGGAAGTAATAAGTTTAATGGGTTTGGTAGAGTGAGTTATGGTGAGTAAGGGAAGTCCGCTAAGGGCGCGTACAGAAATGGGCTGGGCGAGAGCGACAACCGGAAGTTTATAAGTGAAAGCGAAAGTAGCGTCAATGAAGTTCCCTTCTGACCCGGAATCAACAAGGGCCTGGGTGTTCTGGGTTTCGCTTCCCCACAACAACGTGACGGGAAGTACGGTGGCCGTCACAGAGGATTTGTTCATAGTGATCTCACCCATCAGTAACCTCTTACCTATTGATGGGTGTTTTCTTTTACAGGACAAGAAGCCAAACGATGTCCCGCGCCACCACAGTAAAGGCAGAGTCCTTCAGTTCTGCGCCGGCGCTTCTCCTGAGCTGACAGGCGGAACCTTCCCACCTGCATGGGTTCCGGGTCCACAGTGACCGCTTCCATTGCCACGACAGGGGTCGGAAAACCCGGAACTGGATCCGAGAAACTCCTTAGAGGTTTATGCGTCTCCCTGCGACGCAGTCGGGAATCCGCCCGAATAGCAAGCTCCACAAGCTCATCCAGAGTCTTGGGCAGGTCCAAAGTATAAATCTCGTCCTGCAGACGATCAGACAACCCATGCAGGAACATGTCCCACTGTGCCTCCATGTTCCAGCCGCACTCAGCTGCCAAGGTCCGGAACTCGATGGAATAGTCCGCCACAGTTTGATCTCCCTGGCGGAGTTCAGCGAGGACTCGAGCGGCCTCTCTTCCGGAAGCGGATCTGTCGAAAACCTTTTTCAACTCCTTGGAAAACGGATCGAACGAGGCACAGCAAGGTAACTTCTGATCCCAGGCTGTCGTCCCCCACAGTGCAGCTCTGCCGATGAGAAGGGTGATAACAAAGGCCACCTTGGAACGTTCTGTGGGGAATAGGGATGGTTGCAGTGACATGTGAAGGGAGCACTTGGACAGAAAGGACCGACATAATTGAGGGTCCCCCGAATAACATGTCGGAGGTGGGAGACGAGGTTCCACCGCGCGGACGGTGACTCCCGTTGCTGGCGATGCTTCAGGAGCTGTTGTGGCTTCAGCCTGTGCCGCGCCCGTGGCCAGCTGTTGTACCTGGGTGGTCAGCAAGGATACCTGACCAACCAGGGTTTGAATGGCCTGAGCCGTGGTAGCCAGTGCCTCATCTTGACGGTCAATCCTAGCATTGCTGAGCGAGACAAACTCCGTTATCTGCGATACACTCGCTGGATCCATAAGTGGTCAGTTCGTTCTGTCACGTGGGTAAGAAACAGAGATGAATCCAAGTGCAAGTAAAAGTCTTTAATGACCCAAGTCAAAAATCTGACAATACAGGACAGGATCTCCGAGCAGCTAGAAGACACCAGACAGACTGATCGGACAGACAAGGGACAGAGACTGGAATATCACACAGACAATGGACGGAATCCAGCAGACACTCCTGCAGTCCTATGCATAAACAGAGGTGAGTGAGCACACGTAACGAACTGACGAGGAAACATAGAAAACGATGTCCATATATAGACCTATTAATGACACTCAGCTGGTGACTAATCAGAACAGCTGAGTGACGACAAAACACGTGACCAGCCCCGAGAATCAAAACAATGAACATGTGAATGATCAAAACAAGACAACCCCACGTGAAAACAGACAATCCGGAGAGAGCACAAAACTGCAACCGTGACAGATTCTGCACTAAACATGTACTTAAGGGAAAGTAAAAGTCCACATTTTTACTACTCAGTAAATTACAATTCCTGAGAAAAACTACTCAATTACAGTAGTTTGAGTATTTGTAATTAGTTACTTTACACCACTGGTTAGGATAATGGCAGAACGGTGGCTCAGTGGTTAACACTGTCATCCCACAGCAAGAAAGTTACTGGTTCGAGCCCCAGCTGGACCAGTAGGCATTTCTGTGTGGAGTTTGCATGTTTTCTCTCTGTTAGCATGGGTTTCCTCAGGGTGCCCCCACAGTACAAAGACATGTGGTATAAGTGAATTGGATTAACTAAATTGGCCATCATGTATGAGTGTTTGTGAATGAGTGCATATGTTTTCTCCTAAAACATATGCCAGCATAGTTGGCAGTTCATTTCGCTGTGGCAACCTCTGAACAGAGACTAAGACGAAAGAAAATGAATGAATATTAATTCATTCATTCATTCATTGTCTCGTCGGCTTAGTCCATTTATTAATCTGGGGTCACCACAGCGAATGATTCGCCAACTTATCCAGCATTTGTTTTACACAGCGGATGCCCTTCCAGCTGCAACCTATCTCTGGAAAACAGAATGAATATAAGAATACTAATAAAATTTAAACATACGTTTGACCACCCTTATAATGGTCCCTATACTACTTTGAATGTATAATCGTGCTCTGCAGTCTATGCAAGAGAACATTCAGCTTTGGTCTGAAACAGTTACATGACACTTTTATTGTAAAACAGGTGTTTGTAACTACATACAGCCTGAAATTAAAGTCAAATTGGATGCTCAGTTTCACAATAAAATAATAAATGCACTATTTTGTGGTCATCCAGTGGTGCAGGAATGAAATATGTCACCTTTGAGAATCAAGATCAAGAATCACATCTGCTGAAATAACCAATCAGAGGTCACTGTAGGTCAGAATACACTCACTATCCCAGTCAAAACACTGAAAACTTAAGTTTGATTAATATATTAGAGATAATTTAATTAATGAAGCACTTCGGATGGTACTGGACAGCAATGAAGTAATTTACTTTTTCCTCAGAGGAAGAGCGTGACTCTAATGATGAATACATACATTTTGAACAACGTCTAGACCCCACCTGTGTAAATTCAAGTGCATGACATAAGTTATATGTAAAGTGTACCTATATGTAACTTTTTCAGTAGATTTGCTATATGTAAGTTTATATAATTTGCAGAGTATTATACAGTGTACTGACTCTCACAATTAGATCTCGAGTTATTTTGTGTGAGTTAAATATATTTTAAATAAACTACAAAAAAAACAAAATAAAAAAACTATATATATATTTTATATATATATATTTTTTTTTTTATAATTATTTTATTATATATATTTTTTTTTTACACGACGCTCCCTCAGATTCTTTCTTGAAACTCTCCCTCTTAGGGTGTACTTACACTATGTACAGTTGCCTTGAACCGGGCTAAAGCACGCCCCACACTCACATTACAGTTGAGGCTTCGCAATTAATTATTTCGCCGAACAGTTCAGCCACTTTTGACGCACATAAACAATCATAAAGTCCTCATGCTGCAGGTATTAGAAGGTTTGCTGAAGGTGCAGCTGTTGTGCAGCAAGAGGTTTGCATCTTTTATAATCTACGACAGTTTACGGTTATTAAACAGTAAGAATGAATAATTCATTCATTGAAAATTAATTAAACATGAAAAACAAGAAAATGAAATCAAAGATTTGTTGGGGTTTGAATTCGGGAGCTGACAAGGCCAAAATAACAAACAGAAATTCCTTTATTTTATCTCTAATTTACCTGATCAAAATGAAAAAAAAAAAAGAAAATACAATTCACTACCCTAACTACCTAAAACAAAAACAGAGGTCAAACGGTTTTACAAATAAAATTACGTCAAACTCCTTACTATCCCAATAATATATACACCATTTACAAACAGGCGACCATGTTTAAGGGACAATCCAAAAAAATGAATGTCAGCAGGCAAAAAGGTCTAATAAGCCAGCGGAACCAAGTTTCATAATCAAAACAAACACAAAACAAACAGTCCTCACAAATCTCTAATTACACCAAAACAAACTGTACTCACAAATCTCTAGTCACACCAAAACAAACAGTACTCACAAATCTGTAGTCACAACTGAACATTCAAAAACTCTGCACCAAACAACATACAACCATTTCAACAAAAACAAAGCAAGTGCCCCAAAACAAGATGGCTACCAGGGAAGTTGTGCCTTGGCTTTTAAAACATGATAAAATTTGTTGTTAGTAGCACAGTCTAGGCAACTAGGTACATGTATTTGAGCTATCGTTTTTAAAATTACAAATTAAAGTATCATGTTGATATAAAAGCTTTAAGGTCGAAGAATCTGAAGAATTGAAAGGGAATGATATTAAAAGGGGGCAAAGTGGTGATCTTATTACACGATTTATCGATGTGAAACATGGCAAAACATAACTAATAAATAAATAATGATCTGCAGTATCCTTAAAAGTGTATGCCAATAACTTTTGAGGACAGCTACTGTGAAACCCTGGCATAGCAAGTTAAAAATGAAGCATTTTTATTTTGGTTAGATGAAGCTGTCATTACCAACTGTGAAATTGCAGGCCAAGTTGACCCTCAAACTTTATAATCATAGCAAATGTTACATACATTTCACAACATATCAGGTTGTTAAAACTTTGCAGGCATGTTCATGAGAAAACATCACAAAGTTCAGCTGGTCCACTAAAATTTAATTATAATGTAATATAGCATAATAAATCTAATTCTTTAATTCATTTTCCTTTGGCTTAGTCCAATATTTATTACGGAACGCCACAGTGGAATGAGCCTACAACTAATCCAGCATATTTCCAATGCCACAGTCCCACTAGAGTTTGAGCTTGCGAGATTCTGTTGTACGGTGCTGCGAAAAGGGGTTAAAAAGGCAATTAAACAAGATGATTAGACGTTTAAAAGGTCAGCGATTTAGTCCATATAATAAATTTCTGTCCAGAGAGGTCGTGTTTTAATCCCTGATTGGTCTCACGCAGTCAAGTGATGCGATTTTGCAGGACAGAGATCACCAAGCTTGAACTTTGCACAGCAGCGAACTGCGAAACTTGCCGCATGACCTTGCATTTCCGGTCTGACTCATTCGCGTACGTATGAATGGAAGTCTATTGGGAGAAAAGTCTAGTGTGACTGCGGCTTTACACGGCAGATGCCATTCTCACATTCACGCATGCACTTATCCATTATGGCCAATTAATTTCTTCAGTTCACCTGTACTGCATGTCTTTGGACTGTGAGGGAAACCAGAGCAGATGCAGGAAACCCACGCTAACACGGGGAGAACATTCAATTCAATTCAATTCAATTCATCTTTATTTGTATAGCGCTTTTACAGTGTAGATTGTGTCAAAGCAGCTTCACATGCATTATAAAAAATTGAAACAGTGTCAGTCCAGTTTTCAGTGTTAAAGTTCAGTTTAGTTCATTTCAGCGTGGTTTAATAATCACTGCTGAGAGTCCAAACACTAAATAGTAACCCATCGATGCGCAGCCCTACAAGTCCCGAACCATGCAAGCCAGAGGCGACAGCGGTGAGGAAAAAACTTCACCATTTGGCGAAAGTGAAGAATTAAAAAAACCTCGAGAGAAACCAGGCTCAGTTGGGCACGACCATTTCTCCTATGGCCAGACGTCTTGTGCAGAGCTGCAGTCTATGGCCGGGGCTGGAGAACGCTGGACATCCATCAAGGAGAGACCACAGGTGGGTCACCGGCTGGTCAACAGGCTGGCCCTTCGGTAACAATGCGAGGACTCGTCTGTCACAGGGATCGTCTTATAGGAATCCGTCTCATGCTCTCCACTCCTCCATGACCACCACAGCAGCTGCTCAGGATACGGCATGGTCCAGGATTATGGAAACCTCGGGAATAATAAAAAACAGACTAACATAAGCGCAGATTCCATTCAAATTATAATGTCTTTTGGGAAGTGTTCCCGGCTCCGGTTGCCCTAAATGATGCAGATTAACAATCCTTTAGAGGATTTAGATTCCAAAGCATTTGTGTTTTATGTGTTTGCTAATGTAAAGAGATGTGTCTTTAATCTAGTTTTAAACTGACAGAGTGTGTCTGCTTCCCGAACTGTGCTAGGAAGGCTGTTCCAGAGTTTAGGTGCCAGATAAGAGAAAGATCTACCACCTACAGTTGATTTTGATATTTTGGGAACAATTAATTGTCCAGAATTAATTGAGCGTAGCGGACGTGATGGGCTATAATAAATCAGGAGCTCCTGCAAATAGTGGGGAGCCGAGCCGTTCAGGGCTTTGTAGGTAGTCAGTAAGATTTTAAAATTTATACGATATTTAATAGGGAGCCAATGCAATGCTGAAAGAACTGGAGTAATATGATCATATTTCTTTGTTCTAGAAAGCACTCTAGCAGCTGCATTTTGAACTAGCTGAAGTTTGTTAATCAGGCCAACAGGGCAGCCGCCTAGTAATGCATTACAGTAATCTAATCGAGATGTCATGAAAGCATGAATGAGCTTTTCCGCATCAGACATTGATAGCATGTGTCGAAGTTTGGCAATATTTTAAGATGAAAAAAAGCAGTTTTACAGATGCTTGAAATCTGGCCTTCAAATAACAGGCTGCTATCAAAAATCACCCCCAAATTTTTGACTGAAGATGAGGACTGAACTAAGAATCCATCAAGGGTTAGACAGTGTTCTAAGATTTTGTGTGTGAGATTTTTGGGACCAATAAGCAAGACCTCAGTTTTATCTGAATGTAGTAATAAGAAGTTATTAGTCATCCAATTTTTAATATCAGCTATACAATCTGTTAATTTAGTAAATTCAAACAAATTACCAGGTTGAGAGGAGATATAAAGTTGTGTATCATCAGCATAACAGTGGAAGCTAACTCCATGTTTTTTAATGATATCACATAGCGGTAGCATATATAGTGTGAAAAGTAAGGGACCAAGAACTGAGCCTTGGGGTACCCCACAGTGTACTTTTGATCTGTATGATGTTTCTTCATTAACTGATACAAATTGATAACGTTCAGATAGATAAGACCTGAACCAGGCCAATGCAGTTTCTGTAATACCAACATAATTTTCAAGCCTATCAAGGAGAATATTATGATCAATTGTATCAAATGCAGCACTGAGGTCCAATAGCACTAAGAGAGAAATGCAACCACGGTCGGACGACAGAAGGAGGTCATTTGTGACTCTTAGGAGTGCGGTTTCTGTGCTATGAAATGCTCTAAATCAGATTGAAATTTTTCATAAATATTGTTTCTTTGTAGGAAGGAACATAGTTGAGCAGATACGATTTTTTCTAAAATGGCAAGGCAAGTTTGAAATCAGTCTATAATTTGTTAGTTCTTTAGGATCAAGCTGTTTTTTTTTAATAAGAGGCTTAATGACAGCTAGTTTAAAAGTTTTAGGAACGTATCCTAGGAGTAGGGATGAATTCAAAATGTTAAGAACAGGTTCAGAAACTTCTGAAAACAATTGTTTTAATAAATTGGTCGGTATGGGATCTAGCATAGACGTTGTTGATTTTGACAAATTTATCAGTTTAGATAATTCTTCCTCACCTACTGTTGAAAAAATTTGAAGTTTATCCATTACCGTTCTACAATGCTCTAATTGGGACGAGGCTGTAGGCGGCAGACTGTTGGTGCTTATATTATCTCTGATATAATCAATCTTGCATGTGAAAAAGTTCATAAAGTCATTACTGCTATGTTAAGAAATGCATGTTGATGCTTTATTTTTAGTTAGATTAGCTACTGTGGTAAACAGGACCCTAGGGTTATGTTTATTTTCTTCTATTAAAGTTGAAAAATAAGCAGATCTGGCAGACGTTAAAGCTTTTCTAAAGTTAAGCGAACTTTCTTTCCAGGCCAGACAAAAAACTTTTAGTTTTGATTTCTTCCATCTACGCTCCATTTTCCGGGCTGCTTTCTTTATGACACACGTGTGCTCATTGTGCCATGGCGTCGGGTTTTTTTCCCTAATCTTTTTGAAATGTAACGGAGCAACTATATCTAACGTATTAGAAAGGACGGAATCAATAGTTTCAGTTGCAGTGTCAAGCTCTTCTAGACTGCCTGGAATGTTATAAAAATTAGACAGATCAGGTAACCTAACAAAATCATCTTTAGTGCTAGCGGTGATCGTCCTACCATATTTGTAAATAGAAGATGATTTTGTAGAGCTATCAATGCACAATAAACAGGAGATTAAATAGTGATCTGTGACATGCAAACTCCACACGGAAATGCCAACTGGTCCAGTTGGCAATGCCAACTGGGCCACCATTATTATTACTATTACTAATATTATTATTATTCATTCATTTTCTTGTGGGCTTAGTCCCTTTATTATTTGGGGTCGCCACAACTGAATGAACCGCCAACTTATTTAGCACGTTTACACAGCAGATACTCTTCCAGCTGCAACCCATCTCTGGGAATTTTATTTTATTTTATTTTATTTTATTTATTTTATTTTATTTTATTTTATTTTATTTTATTTTATTTATTTATTTATTTTTATCAGGCAGTTTTTGAGAGTTTAATCAGGTTCAGCATCACAGTCTGGTTTGGTAATCTGTATGTGCAGCTGAGTATGTTTCACACTGCCTGGACAATTATTGGTGTAAATGGACAGATTTCATTAGAGACTGTTTATGAACAAGCAACTCTAAGTCAAGTAAAAAAAAAGAAAAAAAGTTTGAAATCCATCCCAATATTTGTACTTTTTCCCATTGATAAAATTAGGCCTGGGGTATTTGTTATTTTTTATTTATTTATAAGAGTTGTAATTTATTGAACTATGCTTGAGTATATATATATATATATATATATATATATATATATATATATATATATATACATATATATAATGTGAGGGACACTGATAATGGAGATGTTGATCCACATGTAGTTTATTACAAGAATGGTCAGGCAGGCAGCAGTCAACAGGGTCAAACAGGTAGATGCAGAGCAATCCAAAGTCGAGTTCAAAGAACATGTGAATAGTCCATAGAGGCAGCAATGAATCAAAATAAAAACACAAGGCAAAGGTCAAACCACAGCTATACAATGCAAACAGTATAACAAGACTCAGCACTGTTGTTTGTGTGTATGCTGTATAAATAGCCCTAGGCTGCGTCTGAAACTGCACACTCCCACACTATATTGTACGCTAAAATCAGTATGTGAGCGAATTAGTATGTCTGAATTCATAGAATTTGAAAATTAGCATGCGAGAACTACCCGGATGACATACTACTTCCAGCAACATTCTGAAGTGCGCAGCCCATGCACACTGTGCTATCCCATGATGCCTAGCAAGAGAATTCATGAATTGGAGTGAAGTGATGCAACTGACGCAGGTAGGTCACGTGACCATGACAAAATTGCGGTGATACAACAGGAAGACCCAAATGCGAGAGTAAAATATGAAATGTTTAATGTCAGAATGGAATCCAACAAGACTCAAATAACAGAGTTCGTGAATAAGGTGGTGGAGAATACAGAGGTATTTTCTCGTGGAGACGCTACAGCTAAACAGCTGAGGGAAACGTCACACAGTAAACCAGGAAGTAGCGGTCACAGACGAAACTCTTAGTCGATCACATGAGACACAGTTCAGGAAGCAGGTAATAGCCATAGAAGATAACTTCCACAACGGAGAGAGATTCATAGCAACTCACCACCAGCATAACAAGCAGGGAGCCTGAGAAACACAAACACAGGTTATACAACGGACTGACAAAAGGGAGACGTGGACACTGGATTTAAATAGCCCAGATAACACGACACAGCTGCTGATGCTAATGAGCCGACTGGATGATTCCGTCCACGTGACCACACAGCTGACGGGGAAAGCAAACAGACAGCCACGTTATTAAACACACTTACATTAACACAGGTACACCCACACGCACACACAGACACACAAAAAGGAACACACAGATCCCTGAACCGTGACACGGATGTAGTACGTCCGAATTCCATTCATACTTCTCACATTCATACTGTACAGAATGCACTTTTCTAATGGCCGAGTAGTACGTTTAAATTCAAATGCAGTACCTACTGAGTAGTAGGCGGTTTCGGATGCAGCCCTAGTAATCAGTCCTTCAGTAGCTCTCGCATGTGTGTGTGTAATCAAAGGGGAACTGGAACAGGTGTGTGTGTGGTGCATGACAGGATTGTAGTCCGGGTGACAGTAAATGTTCTCCAGTGATCTGTAAGGGTTAGATCGCTGGTCGTGACAAAACAGTTAAATAAGGAACTTAGTTTGTTCTGTTCACACTACTGATTTAAAATAAGCTGAAACAACACAAGTTTTGAGGTTTTTTTGGGGGAGGGGGGGTTGTTTTATGTTCAATCCATATCCGTAAAAAATTACAAGTTTCCCTCATGTTGCTCCAACACAAATCTATTCTGTGGAGTCCAGTATTTTTTTACAGTGTAGGACAGCATTGAGATGTGGCTCCAAAATGTAGAAAATTTAATTATAACGAAATACTGTATGAACAAATACAGTTCTTTATAATAAGACAGACGTGGAAAACAAAGAACTGTTTAACCATTTATTGCATTTTAATAGATGACAATACACTGCATAAAGACTATTGTCATAATTTTTACCATGCTTGACAGTGAAAATCTAACGTCATTCCAATATATTAACACAAGTACAGTAATTAATCTGAAAAGTTCCACTTTTTTCACAGACTGAAGCATATAGTAGGTCAATAAAGCAACAAATGTACTGATGAAGTGTATTTCAAGAGTTCACACTTAGCTGATGATTGATTATAAAGCTAGTTTGGCATGCTGTCCCGGGAGAGAGCCCCGAACTCATAAGATCGTCGAGCCCGGGACTCCCTCCCGTTGCAAGGTGAGAGGGTAGTGTGAGCTTGAGTAGATCTCGAGAACTCCCCTGCTGGAGTAGCCGAAGGACAGATAATGATTGTTCTTAGGAGATAGCTACTTACTAGGGCATGTCTATGGTGTCTATTTGCATTAGTCAATTAAATTAAGTTGCATGTTTTTGGACGGTGGGAGGAAACCGGGGAGCGCGGGGGAAACTCACGTGAGCACAGGGAGAACTTGTAAACTCCACACAGAAATGTCAGCTGGTTTGGTAAGGACTGAAACCAGAGACGTTCTTGCTGTGAGGCGACAGTGCTAAGCACTGGGCCGTCGTGCCAACCATCTAGAAAGGAGGAGGAATAGGGGTGGAAGGGGGGATCCTTCAAAGCGATAATAGCTGTGATACGTAACCAAGGGTATTTGTTGTAACTTAGGAATCGTCTGATTGGTGCTTGTGAATTGGATAATGCAGCAAGTCAGCTGCGAGCAATCATCTGCACGTGATCCTCTCGAAATTTGTTTATGAATAAACTCCAATAAGTAAAGCTTAAAAAGCATCCTTACCTGTGTTTTACCTCAATTACAGACAAGCTGTTGAACAAGTCATATATATCAAGAAACTTCTGCATGCATGGATATTTTTATTCAGTGATTTTTAAAAAGTGCTGTGGGCTGAATCAATTTTGGCTTAAAAAAAAAAAGTAATGTGAATTTGTACCACTCATCCCAACCAAAAATTACAGCAAAGTTTTTGCATAAGGTTTGTTATGTAATGAATGTACATATACCAGATGTTTGGTGTGCACTAGATCAGTGTTTATTGTTAAGAGCTGACAATAAAGTTGCAAATGAGTAATGACAATGTGAAATGGCAATACAAACATGGATCAGACATGATCTGCCCCCAAAATTACATAACAGAAGCACCAACAGCACAGAGTTTCAGCAACATGTAGCGTTCATATTTATCGTTGTCAATGTGAACGCCTCATAATGAGGCTCTGTTTCAGTCAGGATACTGTCTATGTAGGCAGTAGGCAGTGAGGGAGTTCACTAGGTTTGGGAACAGAGCTACCCCCCCCCCCCACCCCTTGTTGATTCTTCCTCCTCCCCAGTCATCCTCACACTACTAGACAGGTAATGTGAGATAATTACACTTGAAAGCACTCAGCTACACACATAACCACACACCGCACATACATAACAACATACAGATGAAATGTCCTGCTTAGCATTGACACAAGCTCTCTGCTAACTCTTTTGCACTACACGGCTAAAAATACACCTGCTTCCATCCCCTAGTGTGTTATCCATCTCTTCAGCTTCCCCTGAGAGACCGTATGTGCGTGTGCATAACTCTGTGTGTGTGCATAACTCTCTCTCTCTCTCTCTCTCTCTCTCTCTCTCTCTGTGAGAGTGTGTGTGAGTGTAGGTGGTTGGTGATAACACTGCACTAAAACCCAAACGGTGGTACTTGAACTCAGCCCACTATGGATGAAATAAGAGGCTATAAGCAGTTACTCCTCTGACGAACACGGAGAGAGCTATTTTTTGATGAAACAGAGTACATATCTCAGCTTTAAAAGAACATTGAAACCATTTGGTGCAGTTTTCAGGAGGCACATCTTACAGAGAGAAAGGTTTTGATGTTTCCCTATTTTATTTCACAGATCCAGGTAAGAGGTGCCTTCAGCTGGCACTCGGAAACCGTTGGTATTGTTATGCTGAAAAGTTCTGTTCTTCAGCAGGTTTGAGGAATTGACATAATTTATTTAGTGCATTTTTATACAGTGTGTATACACACATACACACACAAAAAACCCTAACCCAAACCTCACAGAAAATCTGGGGCAAACATGAAATGTCAACAGGCCCAGTTAAGTATGCATGTACAGTACTCAAAAACTACTTTAACATTGTCATGCCAAAGTCATACCCATGTTTTTACACAAATGACAAAACTACATAAACAAGTACACAGACACACATGCACACACACATATGTGTGACATAATAAAGGAACTGTATACTGTAAAATCCTTCTTGTCAAAGATAACACAATAATGTTTCATTAACATTAGTATAATAGAAAATTAAATAAATATAAATATTTATAATAATAATTATTATTATGATAATACTGCATATAATTTAAGACAACTTTACTCTTATTTTGAAACCCTTACAATCTGTTAATACGTACCTTGAAATTCAAAGTCAGGATATAACATTATTTATCGCACAAATCTTTAAACAACCTTTTTTTAAATTAACTTTAATGGTTTTAATACATGCCAAAATTATATTGTCACCTTGGAATTATAAGGTTCTATCTGCGTTCTGAATGATTTTGAGAAATTGAGCTTCAAAGTTTTTTCCATTCCATATAGCAAACAGTGCGTGTGTAACATTTGTCTAAAAATGTAAACAACTTACAAAAAAAAATCCCATAATGTAAATAAGTTGTCAATTAATAAGAATATGTCAATAACTCAATTTTGACAAAAATGTCAGATAGAACCTTATAAATCTAAGGTGACAATATTTTAAAATAACCCAACCATAACTAATCCTACTGCTAACAGAAAATCTATTGTCTTTGTAAACTTTTAAATGAACATAGGCCCTATCCACCCTATGCCCAATCCACCCTTTAGCCCTTTTCCTTACCCCTACCCCTCGTTTTGCGCATTCACATGAAGGGGTAGGGGTGTCCCAATTCTCTTTAGCTTGAAGGCGTAGGGCTAAGGGAAAGGGCTAGATACCCTTTCAAATTGAGATTTTCCAGGACCACACTCGAAACCATGGGCTATGAAAATTTCACAGAATACACCATCTACAATTGCAGCATAGCTGCACACAGAAGTAAGGAGGTTCACAAATTGGTATTTTTTTTGTCATTATTACTTATAAATTTTAATGACAAACACGCATATGTTTTAATACATTCATAACTGCATTCGTGTTTTACCATCATGCTTGAAAAAAATAATAATAAAATAAATGCTAAAATAAAAAGAGCAAAATTTCGCTATCTACAGTATAATCCATACACTGTAAAACCCAACAGTCAACTTTATGAAATGTAATGAGTGTTGTTAACTCAAAATTTACTGAAAGTTAATTCTACTCATTTGAAAAGAGTTTTGAACTCAGTGTTGAAGGTAATGAGTTAATTGCATACCTCATTACTTCAATTTAAATGAAGGTAAGTTCACAGTACTCATATAGATTAGTGTTTTTAACTCAAATGGTTTATAGCAATCAGTTTTCTTCAAATGGTTTGAGTTGCCTTAACTTGTTGGGTTTTATAATACTTAGTTGGTTTGAGTTCTGTTCATTTATTTAGGTTTTACTGTGCTCAAATTACTTTGTTTACCCAAATGGATTAAGCTCACAGTACTCTTTAGGATTAGTTTTTTTAAGGATTGATTTGTTGAAATCGGTTTCCTCAAATGGTTTGAGTTACCTTAACTTTTTGGGTTTTACAATGTAATAATAACTCCTGTATTGCAGTTCCACAACATACATTCACATCTGACACTCAATGACACTGGAATACCCTGTCAGAAAAGACTAGTGGCAGGGAATTAGCTTTTTCAAAGTGTCTGGGTGGTATAATGTTAATGTTGTTTTCCTGTGTTTAGATGAATATAGCCACAATGTGTAAACGCACAGTACAGTTATGAGCTTAATGGCACATTATATTGTTATGATAACATGATGGCATTACCTTTAGTGATATCCTGAAGATAAATGGCAAAAAAATAAAAAAAATTAAATAACAAAAGCAACTGGCTTAACTACAGCTGTTGCCATCATCGATCTCATATCAAGTAGGAGATCACGATGACATATGATGACGTGTGCAAGTGTTGTAGTGCTGTCCCATTTCTTATGGATAAAAACTGGAGCCTTTCTTTTTCACACTCTGTTTCAAGGGCCAAGGGGAAAGGGTAGGGGTATAGGGGTAAAAATAAAATAGAATTAGGATTGGACCATAATATAGCCTTCAGATTTAGTACTCACTCTGATAATTATCAAAAAATGGGGCCTTTACAATATTCTGAAATTCCAGAAACAGCAATTTGAAACAGCAAAACAAGTGAATCTCATGCAGCCAAAATAAAAGAAATAGCACATGCTCATTAAACAGTCCCTCCAGGATTAACTTGTGTCATCACAGGAATAAATTCCATCCATCCATCCATAAATCCATCCTTCCATCCATTCAATGGGTCACTGGGTAGCACTTTCAGCTCACGAGAAACTTGCCGGTTCTATACAGAAGAAAAGTGAATCAGTGAGTTTATGCTATTTCTACATTTGTAAAATATTTCAAATATTATTAAATGCAAGCACCCTGACTGTCCCTTTTAAACAAGCCGTTTACATCTTCATCCTTCTCCCCTCACTGCTCCCTCCTTTTCTCTACTTGTGTCTAAGATCTTTAATATTTAATGCCGCATGGGCTTGTGGGTCGCAGGCAACCCTCAACAGTTCATGATTGCGTGCAAATATTTACTTTCTCAGCAGTGCGAAGTGGGGTCAGGGGCAGAGGAGCTGGGGATTCACTAAAGACATGCACACACATCACATGCACAGACCTCCACCAACATCATTGCTTCTGACATAAGCACTGGGTGACTGCATGTCACTGTGTGTGTGCATTTGACTGTACTTTATACAATAGTGAGGACCAAATTTTTCTCACAGTAATAATAAAACGTAACACGTTGTTGTGACAGAGGTAATATATATATATATA
>CAIGQQ010008105.1:855518-879750 GCA_903798035.1 Danio albolineatus
AATAATAATAATAATAATAATAATTATTATTATTATTATTATTATTATTATTATTATTATTATTACTATTATTAAAAATAATATTGTTTTCATTTTTTGACACATTCAAGCCACTGCAGAAATGTTCTAACCAACAGGCCCAAGTCATATATGCGTGCAGTACAGATACATTTCTTAATAAATAACCTACTGAGACTCCACCCATTGACTTGTGTCCTCTGTAGTGGACATTGTTTTTTCATGAATTTTCTTTGAATTTTTTGAGCTACTCTGTCAAGTCCTGTTGTACAATGCAGAGGACATCCTGAGCTTTCTAGTGATATGTCATTTGATTGGCTGGCATGCTAGAAACCACTTCTTACACTGCATCCAAAATGGATGGATTAATTTAAATGTAACATACAAGAAGTTGTTGAAGAGGAGGTAGAAATTGCAAAAGTTTAACTTCTAGTTCTATTTTGGGATTTCCGCATGGATTTTGTCTACCCAATTTTAAAAGCTTCCTAAATCCACATGCAGAGGAGTAAACGCAAAAAATTGGTATCATTTTAAAGAAAGCCCTTTAAATTTTCATAAAACACTGTTGAAAGAATAATTGTATATGTTGTCTGTGTTATCATAAACACTTTCTGTATTTTTTCTTTATAAACTCAAATTTAAAAGAGTACCTTTTAGGTTCTGTGTGGTCTAGGTTTCTGTAATTAATTTCGGTGGTTCGTGCACATGCCAGTAATCATAAGAAAAATGAAAAATGCCTCTGTCATAATCTATGCAAACGTTGTTGTATTCCAACTGATGAGATGTGCTATACCTTTTTTTATGTAATTTCTGCCTACCAAACTTTGAAAGTCTTCCTTTTCCAAATGCAGAGGTATAAATGACAAATTGTTGGACAGTGTTATTGGACAGAAAACCATATAAATTTACAAAAGAACTGCTGAAAGTAATAAATAATATTTGTTATGTTTTCTGTTTTATGATGAATCACTTCAACACTGGGCACTTTTTTATTTTTTGTTCTAAAAGGCTTTTTTGAAAATGTGTAGATAATCCCATAAGAGAATACGACATCTCCAGACAGTTCTGATTGAAACCAGCAGATAGCAACAAACACTAGGAAAATTTTTTTTGTCTCTACCATAGAGTATGCAAAGGTTATTGTAATTCAACTGAAAATTGGGAAAATAACTTTTTGATCATTCATATCAAATATGACATATTTGCTTCTGCACAGTTCTTACATGATAAGAACATGAGTTTCCATTACTTTCTCATTTCTCCTTCCCATTTGTACCATAACATTATATCGAAGAAGTCAAAGTCAGCTTCTCCAAAACTTCCTCAGCTCCAAGAAAAAAAAGCTTATTTTGAGGCTGTCTTCTTTTTGTGATTCATTCGATAACTGTTTGATATGTGAATATAATTCAGTAAAGGAACGCTAGAATTGTACATGGACAGGCAAGAGCTTTTATTTGAGCTATGACTTGTACATGTGTGTCATATATGAAGCATATAAAAATATGAAAATGACAGCTCGGGTATCTAGTATTTTGTTGTGTAATTAAATGTTAATAACTTTTGTACAGTAAAATAAAAACCTAAGTGATGCATATGTGCATAAAATATAGCTTCTACACTTTCAAACGGAACCACTTGCAGGGGTCTTGCGCAACCACGGACTTTTAAAAAATTAAAGGGAAGTTGATGACGTCACAGGACCCGCCGAGTTTAATGTTGAGTTTTTATGTTGAGTTTGTTTTAGTTTTTTTTTTTTTTTGAGTTTGCCTCTCTTTCAGACTAAACTGTTCCAGGGATTTCAATACAAAAGGAAAAAATTGCATTTGTTTTGTTTTTTTCTTACAATAATGTTGGATAAATATCCCTTTACAGCCATATCCTGTATAGTTGTTTTGGTTGTCATTTCGAACTAAAATGGTCCTGTTGTCCACTACAGTGGACATGCTGTAAAATTAAAAATAAAAACAAAATGTAAAAACTCTAAGTTATAGAGTTATAGAATATTTTTTAACCCAACGGATGTAGGAAATCACAAAAAAACAACAAATTTGAAAATCTATGATATCAGTAATTGAGAAAAAAAAGAGAATGATCAAAATTATCAGAAATCATTTGGACAAATTAAAATGCTTAGTAAAATAAAATGCTTAGTACAATAAAAAAGCTGTATTTGTATGCACCCATCGCATATGGATGAATACAAAAAAGCATTTATACTTGCGTGTCTGTGAGGTGACAGCAGGTTTGATGTAGATTTGAGGAGACAACTGCGTTTGTGTGTGTATGTATGCGTGCGTTCGTGTGAATGGACAACTCTATGCTCTGTTTGGGCTTGAAAGGGTAGAAGCACCATCACAAGTCTGCAAGAACATCAAAACACAATTAACGGCTGACATGAAGCAAGAGACAGAGGAAAAGAGAGGGAGCGATGGAGAGAGAGGGGAAGAAAAAGAGCATGAAGACGTGAGTTGTTATGACAAGCTGAACTGCCCTGAAGAGACTATACAGAACCCTTGATTCCTCCACTCCCCTCTCAAGTCTTCTAGAAACTACATCCATGTTTTCTAGAAACACCCTACAGCAGTTTATCATACTGAAGGAAAATTGGATTAAGGGAGACGCTGAGCCCGATGAGGAACTCAGCTTTTATCTGTTTTCACAGTAGGCAGAATAAACAGTGTTTAATTATTATACATAAATGATTCTGATGTTTTTAATATAGAACAAATCTAATGTTTTGCGCGTCATATACTGGTGTTCTTATAATATCATTATTAAGAATTGTAATTGATCTATATTTTAAAGATATTGTTTTGTGTAAAATATGTTTGCATTTATTCTGTGAACGTAATGCATGATTTTATTTATTAAGGACTGATTTGAAAAAAAGTGACTGTAAACATGATTATAACGGGATCATTTTTCCATGCAAAAACTCTCTAGGTCGTTCAGGCTCTATGGTCCATGCCGGTGCTCTTTCCTCTTCAGTTCACCCACTGAATTTCTAAAGGGTCAGGTCAAAGGATTGGGATGGCGATGGCAGAACCGTGCTTTTGTGCTCAGTGATCCATTTTTGTGTCAATATTGGTGTTGGCTTCGGATCGTTGTCTATATGAAAGATCCATCCATGGCCCATTATAAGACTTCTAGAATAAGCAGGGAAGTCCTACATAGATTTTTTGGTATACACAGATCTGTTGGTATTTTTATAGAAACTGTGATTTTGTGCATTTAAACAACATTTCCACACACTTAGAAGTAAATATACAAAGCTGTCACTGGTGTGGTACCTTTTCAAAAGGTACTTGTTTATACCTAACAGGTTTATATTTAGTGTCTTAAAAGGTACATATTATTACTTAAAAGTACAAAAGTATATATTTACAGGAACCAATGTAGACATGTTAGTTACAAACATATCGTTTGAAAAAGTACCACACCAGTGGCAGCTTTGTACCTTTACTTCTGAGAGTGCTGGATGTCTGGCAGAAAAATAGATCCACAGTATTGAAACAAACATATCTTGTGTTTGCTGATTAAAAGCCTTTTTCTAAGCTTTCATCTGACCATAGAACACATCCTGTTTGAACGTCCTGTAGTATCTGACTACTGAATATGCTTATGTTTGTTTCTGAATAAGTGCAGTTAAAAAAAAAAAAGTATATATATATATATATATATATAAAATATATATACTTATTGCCTGGTATAATTATTTATTTATTTTCTAAAATAACTTGTGGTAACTGTTTTTTGACCCCAAGACACTAATTTCTGCAGCTCTCCAGCTGTATACCAGCTGCTCCTTCTTGCTGTATACCAAAACGGTACAGACGTACATTATCTTTCAGATTTATTTGATTGGAGCTTCTTAATTACTGACATAATGGAGGACATGTGACTGCTTTTCCTATTTTTTAAGACCACTTTGTATTTTGTAAAGCTGTAAAAAATCTTTGCTGCATATCTAAATGATCTAGTCTGATTCATGTAATGTTTGTATAATCACCCTTGTATGCTAAAAAGATTAATAAAATTATTTCACAGAGTGATTTCACTTATTTTATATAGTGTAAGATAAATTGGACATCCAAAGTAGTTTCACTTTATATTAAGTGTCCATTGTTGCCAGATTGGGCGGTTTT
The DNA here is from genome assembly GCA_903798035.1 of Danio albolineatus. Taxonomy (NCBI): domain Eukaryota; kingdom Metazoa; phylum Chordata; class Actinopteri; order Cypriniformes; family Danionidae; genus Danio; species Danio albolineatus. The sequence continues at coordinate 859,682 of CAIGQQ010008105.1, forward strand.
GAATTTGATTTTGCAGGTTAAAAATGCCATTGGAGGGTTGACAAAATTGGGCAGTTTTGAAACGTAAATTTTATATGCAGCTAATTGAGCAAAACATCACTGTGTGCTCCTACTCCATTCAGTTAGTAGTGACAAGTGCATAGCACAAACCATGTGGGCCCACTCGCACGAGGAGGTGAAGGAAAGATGTATCAATATCTGACTCGGACAAATCTTTCAATCGGACAAAACATTCATGTGCAGGCGCATCACCCAGCATCTGCAGTTGAACTAACAGTGGTTTATCATGACACTTTTATCTGTGATTTTTTTCCACAATTGATAGCAAAAACAAACATAGATGCGTTGTCTCTTTCACAAACAGCACCTAATAATGTTCAAAAGAAATGCCTTATTATGTTTAAAATGGCAAATGGGCTGAATTGGCACCCCATTTTGAGAGTAAAACATACTCTAATGGATAGTGCAATCTACACAACATTAAGTGCAGTGTGTGGGTGAGAAGGGGCAGGGTTTCGATGTGATCCGGTCACGTTGTAGTTCTGTGACTGCTGGTGTTGGTTGCTGTATGGTTAAACATTCTGACAGTTAAAGTAACTAGGTTCATTTCCATTTAAATAAATTCAAATTAAATAACATATTAATCTAATATTTTAGGCATTTTTTTTGTGATTTGGGCTGAAAAAATTCAGCTACATCTGGCAACACTGGCCTTAATTACTATTTGCTGACATTTAAATTCATTCATTCATTTTCTTTTCGGCTTAGTCCCTTTATAAATCCGGGGTCGCCACAGCGGAATGATCCGCCAACTTATCCAGCATATTTTTACGCAGCAGATGCCCTTCCAGCCGCAACCCATCTCTGGGAAACATCCACACACACTCATTCACACTCATACACTACGGACAATTTAGCCTACCCAATTCACCTGTACCACATGTCTTTGGACTTGTGGGGGAAACCAGAGCACCCGGAGGAAACCCATGCAACCACGGGGAGAACATGCAAACTCCACACAGAAATGCCAACTGACCCAGCCGAGGCTCGAACCAGCGACCTTCTTGCTGTGAGGCGAACGTGCTACCCACTAGGCCACCGTGGCGCCCGACATTTAAATTGTATTTTATATTTACACTGTTGACCCACCCTTAATCCTACTCATACCTATAACAAACCACAGCAGTATCCCACCTCAATAGCACCATAAGTGTTGTGCAACAAAATATGAACACAATAATTATACTTAATTTTGAAGACATGAAGAAACTAAAAGTTAAGTTCCACTTATTACAAAATGGAACCATTTATTTTATTTTATCATATTTACGAAGGATGAAAATAGTTTTAACCATGACTGTTTAAAATATAGATATAGATATAGATATTATTATTATTGTTATTATTATTATTATTATTATTGTTATTTTTATTATTATTATTATTATTATTACTGTTAGTATTATTAGTATTATTATTATTATTAATAATAATAATAGTAATACAAAATGCACATTAATTTGTATGTATACTCCAGTGAGGTAAAATACAACCCTGCAGCAAAGTATACTATGAGTTGTACAGCTTTATTAGACCTTGCCATGCAGAATGCAGTATGTATGCAGAATGCACAAATACAGTTCTTCACCACATCTGCAACAACAAAAGCTCTGTGTTAAATTTGTCTTTTCTTTTTTTTTTATTTGGTACCCTTATGAATTCTATTCTTTGAAACAGTTTTGAGCTGCCATCATCATTTAGGAGAACGGATTAAAGGATAGAGGGGGAGAAATGGATACAGAGGGAATAGGCAGGTTTTAACTGGATCAGAGCCTTGCCTCTCTCTGGGAGTCTCTCACAGGTGTGTAGGCGTCCAACATTTTGTCCCAGACAGGTTAAATTACCTCCTTTCATCTAAAGAGTTGAGGGGGGGCTGAGCACTAATTGAGTTTGATACTTTGGTGGGTTTCTCTCTCTTGTGTAGCGAACTTTGGATAAGTTTCAGATGCTGAATTAGGTCTGACCTTGAATTAACTGGTTTGGCCATGGAAAGCCACTTCTAGCCAAACTGAGCAGCACATTGTCTTGCTGGTCATGCATTCTGAGCATGTTTGTGTTGTTTTTTTGTATTTACATTAATTTCATTTGTGGAGGATTTTCTTCAGAAAGACTTGAAGTAGTAATATAACAAATGTAATTATTCTGAAAAAGCTCTAAGAAGTGATGCAATACAAAAGTACAGTATTGCTTAGAGAAGTTTGCTTTGTTTTGTTTTTTGGGGGAAAAAGTTGAGGGAAAAACACTCTTTCTACAAATGAAATGAAATTAAAGTAAATTATTTACTTTTATTTACTATATTATATTTAAAAATATTTATAAAATTTTCTAAGTATACCTTACCATGTTGTGATGTTTTTTTTATCTTACTTTTTTGTTTTCATCCTTTTTGCTTTTTAATTAAATAACTTTTCAACAATTTTTAGGCATTTTCGGCATTTTTCTGTTGCGCAGTGAGTAGCATGAATGCCTCACAGCAAGAAGGTCACTGGCACAAGTCCCGGCTGGGTCAGTTGGCATTTCTGTGTGGAGTTTGTAAGCTCTCCCCGTGTTTGGGTGGGTTTTCTCCAGGTGCTCCTGTTTCCCCCAAAAGTCCAAAGACACGTGTTATAGGTGAATTGGGCAAGCTAAATTGTCCGTAGTGTATGTGTGTGAATGAATGTGTATGGATGTTGCAGCTGGAAAGGCATCCGCTGCGTAAAACACATGCTGGATAAGTTGGCGGTTCATTCCGCTGTGGTGACCCCAGATTAATAAAGGGACTAAGCCATAAAGAAAATGAATGAATGTTGTGATAAAAAAAGCAACCCACATTGAATAGATTTCTTCTTACTTTTTTCCCCAACTGCTTATGTCAAACTATTTCTAAAACCTCTTACTCAAAATACAAAAGAACATACATAGTTTTCGATAACAAAAAGTATATATTTTTTTTCAAAGTACAATTCACAGTACAATTCTCTACCTATTACACAAAAAATTTTAAAGGAAGTGACTTGCTTACCCTTTCCAAACACATCCAATCTACAGTAAATGCCACTTATTCCCCAGGTCACGCACACTCCTCAAATTTAGAAACACTAATTGCTTAACTGATCACTAACCAATCAAGGCTTTACTTAGGCCTAAGCAGAATATTTGTTTTGAACAGTGGATGTCATCAATGGACAAAGGCTATTTCTCAATATACGTTCTTCAGCAATCTTGTGTCCTCATCAACCACCAAAGTTCAGTTCCAAAACTCAAGACCGCAAGAACACATGGACACATGAAAGACACGTGAAAGTTTCTAGATCGAAGATGCAACGATGCAGACCTGAGCACCAAAGTCACTCGTCTCAAAAGTCATTGCGACTGAATTAAGGAGGTGGAAAGTGCAGCATTTTATATAGATTCATTACTAATGTTCAGAGATATAACTTATTTATTTCAGGAATTTCCCTAAATGAGACGGTCAAAGTAACCATTACTATACAAATCTTAATAAAGGCATAAGCACATTAAGGGGGATATTTGCTGAAATGTATTTTATTTATATTGTGCAAAGTATATTTATAAGGCTTTTCTGCATGTTATGTATATTGGAAATGAAAAAAAAAAAAAAAAACATTAAATCATTGTACGAATACTGTAATGTTTAAATAACTTTTCATAAAAAATACATGAAGGTCATGTGACCATCAGGAATACTGCAGCATCTTATTTCTCACAAGACGTGTTACGTGTTCCTGTAGTCTTCTAAGTTTGTTCTTCTAAGGTGACCTGGCAAGACTGGTCTTCACAAGAATGCAAGTTCGTTCTCTGCATTCTTGGAATTGAAAAACAGCCAAAGTGCAAGAGAAGGAAGAGAAGGAGAAAAAAAAGAAGACAAGAAAGGAAAGCCATCTCTGACAAAATTAGGACAACAATTTAGGGAAACACGGTTTGACCATGAGAGAGGCTGGCCTGAGAGTTCAGCCCAAGTTGAGTCAATTAACAGTGTCATCCATAATTTGAACTTTCAGAAACGAGAACACGTATGCTAATATTTAATGACTATTTTAGCATTTCAGTAATGTACCGTAAAACACGCATAACTGCATACTATAGCAAACATATATGCAATGCTAAGCCACCCATTCATGGCACCCATTGAAAGAATAAGGTTGTTTATCAAGCTGTACTACTTTTTTGGGAAAATTTGTCTCAAAGACATTATGGAGGACGAGCACACTTGTTTACAGATATACAAAAGACTGCAATTATTAACATAGCTTTGGCTGATAATGCAATTAGGATAATTTCGAGAGATAAGAGAGCATATCTTGAATAACGACACCACATATAACAACATAAATGCTGTAAGCCTGTCAACCAAACAGTGTATCCCCCAACAGCATCAAGTGAAAACACCTAGAAAAACTCTGACAGAGTGACGAATCTGCGACATGAATTTGTAGGGGCAACACTACTTCCGGTACTTCAGACATACCATATTTACTCTTCTGTATTTCATTTTGTCTGTTACAGAGAGTATTGGAGATCGCCATGAAATTATTTATGTGGATGGAGTTGGCTTCAACTTCACCTAACCAGGTACCGCGGAAGAAATGTAACAGGACAGAGGGCAATTACCAATTTCCCAGAACAGTGTGGGGGTAATATAACTATGTGTGCTGCCAGCACTCAAAATGGGGTCCTCCATCACAATGCCACATTGAGTTTCTACAACACTGGCCATTTGCTCATTTTTCTGGATGCAATTTACATATTGCTTGTCCCTGATACAGACCAGGTGTCACGGTTCATGGATCTGTGTGTTCCTTTCTGTGTGTCTGTGTGTGTATGGTTGTGTGGGTGAGTGTACCTTGTTGGTGCGAGTGTGTTTGTTTGGGTATGATAGCCTGGCTGTCTGGTGCTTACTGTGCCATAGATTTATTGCCAGGTATGTCTACGCCTAAAGGCAAATTATATTCGCTTTCTGTTCCTGAAATGGAGAAATATATTTCTGATTCTCTAGCAGCCAAGATCATCCGCCCCTCTTCTTCACCGGCGGGAGCGGGATTTTTTTTGTGAAAAAGAAGGATGGTTCCCTTCGTCCATGCATCGACTATCGAGGGCTGACAAACATCGCGGTTAAGAATACTTATCCTTGATGTCTTCGGCCTTCGAGCGTCTGCAGGGGGCGACCTTTTTCACAAAACTAGATCTCCGCAATGCATATCATTTGGTTCGCATGAGAGCGGGGGATGAATGGAAAACTGCATTTAACACCCCCAGAGGGCATTTTGAGTATTGCGTTCTTCCCTTCGGCCTGTCCAACGCTCCTGCAGTTTTCCAAGTACTCGTCAATGATGTGTTGAGAGATATGATAGATCAGTTCATTTATGTCTACCTGGATGACATACTGATATTTTCCCATTCTCTCCAGGAACATGTTCAGCATGTCAGGCGAGTGCTTCAGAGGTTGTTAGAGAATGGGCTTTATGTCAAGGCTATTTTTCGGACGGTTCGATTTTACCATCTCTTATCGACCTGGCTCTAAGAATACCAAGCCCGACGTGTTATCCCGTCTTTTTGATTTTTCGGAGCGCGCATCGTCACTCGAACCTGTTTTGCCACAGAAAATGTTTGTTTCTAGCATCACTTGGGAGATCGGGTCGAAAGTTCGCGCAGCCTTGGATGGGGTAACGCCCCCGATCGGATGCCCACCGGGTCGGTTATTCGTGCCAGAGGAGCTTCGGTCCGACGTCATTCGGTGGGGACACTCCTCCAAGGTAGCCTGTCATCCAGGGGTGAGTCACACTTTATCGGTTATTAAGCAGAGATTCTGGTGGCCAGCTATGGCTCGTAATGTACATGATTTTGTTTTGGCTTGTTCTGTTTGAGCAGTTTCTAAGATTTCCAATCGCCCCCAGACGGGGCTCCTTCAACCGCTGTCAGTGCCTTCGAGACCCTGGTCCCACATATCGCTAGATTTCGTCACGGGCCTTCCATCCTCGAACGGCAACACAGTGGTTTTAACTGTAGTGGACCGGTTCTCGAAGGCTACTCATTTCATCCCTCTACCCAAATTACCTTCAGCTAGAGAGACAGCGGTTGCTGTCATCAATCACGTCTTTTGCATTCATGGCCTCCCGATGGACGTGGTTTCTGACAGGGGACCCCAGTTTGTCTCTAAATTTTGGAGAGAATTTTGTAGTTTATTAGGGGCCACTGTTAGTCTTTCGTCTGAGAGGGCAAACCAGGATCTTGAACATACATTGCGATGTTTGGTCTCTCAGAATCCCGCCTCCTGGAGCGAACAACTCCCATGGGTTGAGTACGCGCATAACTCTTTACCAGTGTCTGCTACGGGCCTCTCCCCATTTCAGTGTAGTATAGGTTACCAACCACCACTTTTTCCCAGTCTGGAATCCGAAGTCGCGGTCCCCTCCGCTCACGCCTTTGTCCAGAGGTGCCAACGCACATGGAGCAGGGCCAGACAGACCCTCCTCCAGGTGGGTGCACGCACCAAGGCTAAAGCCGATCGCCACCGGTCTAAGCCTCCCGTTTACGTTGTCGGTCAAAAAGTGTGGCTTTCCTCCAAAGACATTCCTCTCCGCTCCGTCTGTAATAAACTGGCTCCCAAATTCATTGGCCCGTTCATTGTCACCAAAATCATTAGTCCTGTGGCAATCCGCCTTAAATTACCTCCAGCGTACAGGAGAATTCATCCCGTGTTCCATGTATCCAAAGTAAAGCCCGTTTTTCATACGGCAATTAACCCGCATACCCCGTCCCCGGACGAGGATTCCAGTACTTGGTGGATTGGGAAGGTTACGGTCCTGAGGAGAGAAGTTGGGTTCCTGTTAGGGACATATTGGATCACTCCCTTATCGATGACTATAATCGACAGGTAAGCTCTTCTGGGAGCGCCAAGAGGCGCTCCTAGGAGGGGGGTAATGTCACGGTTCATGGATCTGTGTGTTCCTTTCTGTGTGTCTGTGTGTGTATGGTTGTGTGGGTTAGTGTACCTTGTTGGTGCGAGTGTGTTTGTTTGGGTATAATAGCCTGGCTGTCTGGTGCTTACCTCGTCAGCTGTGTGGTCACGTGGAGGGAATCACTCAGTCAGCTCCTTAGCATCAGCAGCTGTGTCCGGTTATCTCGGCTATTTATACCCAGTGTCCACGTCTCCTAATTGTCAGTCCGTTGTTCCAACCTGTGTTTGTGTCTCCAGGCTCCATTCGTGTAAATGCTGGTGATGAGTCGCTGAAAATCTCTTTCCTTGTGGATGTTATCTTCTGTAGCTATTACCTGCTTCCTGAACTGTGCCTCATGTGATCAACTATGAGTTTCGTCTGTGACTGTTACTTCCTGCTCTGCTGTCTGAAGTTTCCCTCAGCTGTTTAGCTGCATCGTCTCCATGAGAAGATACCACTGGCATTCTCCACCGTCTCATTCACAAACTCTGTTACATTGAGCCTTGTTGGATTACATTCTGACATTAAACTTCTTTTTACTTTACTCTCGCATTTGGGTCTCCCTGTGTTACACAACACCAGGAGCCTTATTAATTTGTAATTACATGGTACAATTTTTAGTTGTTTTGCTACCCATCCATATTTTGTAGTTTTCTATCTACCCCCATATTTAACTTTTCTAAATCCCATAGAGGAATTCTTCTCAGCCTGGTACAGGAAGGTTTATGATTGCCAACTCTCTGCCTGCATAGCCCTTTTCCAGGTAAGAGGACACATGTGGGGGCATAGAGGTTGCATCTGTCCAGAGTTGGATATGCCATGGAGATACTTCCCTCAACGTTTGGCAAGAGAAAACATATCTTGTGATTTGGATGAAGTTTTGTAGCCAGACGCAGCTCAGAGAAGAGATAAAGCGTAGCTTGGCACTTCCACTCCATCATCATTTCCTGAAGAGCCACCCCTGGACCCCACCTGGACACACAATGCTATTCTAAAGAATATACTTTTGGTTTATCATATATATATATATATATATATAAATACGTATATATTTTTGTATATATATATATATATATATATATATATATATATATGGTAACACTTTACAATAAGGGTTCATAAGTTAATGCATTTACTTACATGAACTAATCATGAACAACACACACATAGTAGATATAAACTATATATAAATATAAATATATCTCATTAACAATGTTGTGACCAATCGAATGATGGCTGGAACACACATATTAATTCAGATTTGCCTATTTATTACTAAGATTTTACACTCACGGGACATTCATGAGAATGACGAAACAATGAAGCTTAAGGTTCAAGGCATGTCCTTTCTGTGTACTGAACTCTCATTATCCAGCTCTGTGCGTATTCAGATTTTCATTCTATGGCACCTATAAGACATTTTTGTTTTGAATTTGTAGTGAATTTGCAGCTGTTCAGGGAAGGTTTGAGAGTTTTACCCCAGTGAGAGTAAAAGTGATTTGGCAAGACAGATTTTGCAATTAAGAGCAGGTAGAAAGTTGCAGAGGCAGGAGTTCAATACACAGTGTCTGGGAAGACAAGCAGCTCTTCCTAGTTGAAAAAGTTCTGTTTTATCATCCCAAGCAAGAAATCTACTGAACCGGGCAGGCCGAGACCCATGGAGCTACATTATTTTCACTGAAACATATGAATTATTTAACACTGAGCAGACAGACCAAGGTTAAGCCACCCATATCATTCAATATGCACTGACACAGGTGTCTGGAGAAATGTAACTTTAACATATAGACACAACATTCTTCAGCGCAGCTGTAGATTTATCGGCTTTCTATGTCCATCATTTCAATGCAAAGGGGGGAAAAAGCAAATCCTGACAACATTTCCTGCATGACACATATGATTCAGTGATATTCCATGCACACACATGCTGCAGGGAATATAAATGACACTTGATTATCTGTTGTACGTCTTTGTGAATTGGACTGGGAATCACTGGGGACACTAAATCAAGGCCAGACTGTCTGATCACTCAGTTGTTTCACCAGAACAAGCCCTGATGCACTATTTTCTGTAATTTACAGCTTTGTTTAGAAACTTCTTTCTGAATGGAGCCTCTGTTGTATTTAATGCCCTGGGTTTCTGCAAAAGCTCTGTACTTTGATTCTGCTTTTTTAATTTGACTGTGTCTGGAAGAATAAATGCATTTTTAAAAGCATTTTTCTTTTTTGCTTGTTTAATCAGCTTTATACAGTATCACACTTGCTTCATGTGAACCTGTCACACACTTGCATTCTTTCAGAGCTACATGTGACCCATGTTCAGCTTGTAACTGTGAAGTTTAATGCTACTTTTTCTTTCTTCTCCTTTTTCACACCTTCTGCCCATGGTAAATGAAAGTAAATAGCAAAACAGTTTTTACTAAGTATTATTTTTTCTATGATTTTTTTTTTTAGATATGTGGTGGTTGATCAGTAATTGTAAAATAGAAGAGAACATAGATAGATCCTTAGTCCAAATATTCTATCTATCTATCTATCTATCTATCTATCTATCTATCTATCTATCTATCTATCTATCTATCTATCTATCTATCTATCTATCTATCTATCTATCTATTCATCCATCCATCCATTTATCCATCCATCCATCCATCCATCCATCCATACATCCATCCATCCATACATACATACATACATACACCTATCTATCATCAAAGAAAGTTGCTTTTAAAGTTGTCCAAATTCATTGCTTAGCAATTCATATCTGTCACGATAGCTCTCTCACAAAGGCACATAAATTATCCAAACACACATTTATATAACACTCACTGCAAACACAGGAACATCGACACGCAGGAGTCTTGGTGTGAAGACAACATGAATGACGTTTAACACCAGACTGAACAAAACACAGGGTTTATATGCTATATATTTATATACACACAGGGGTGAGACACAAGGGGGTGAACAAAGGAATCTCATGACACAAACACAGAAGAACATGGAGCATAGCACATCACAGAAATCACATCACAGACGCACTGAACCCTGACAATATCACTAATCAATCAATGAGTTTGTATAATTTTAAAGATACCAAATATCTTCATGGAATTTTAATTATTTTTTTGCCTAAAGGAAAAATTAAACATTTTGTCTCAACTAATGTATTGTTAGCTATTGCCAAAAATATACCTTAGGCTCGCTTTGTGGTTCAGTGACACACAAACACATGCACTCACACTATACAGCTCCAATTTGTCTTGTTTTGGAGGAGTAAAAACCTGAATATTCCCCATTAAAACGTTCACAAAATGTTTTATATACTATACCAATAATGTACATATATAATGTACATATATAATAAAAATGCATTGATGATGTTTTGATGCCATAAAAGGGCAATTTTTGGTTTCCTAAAAATCTTTGGATACTTATTTTAGGATGTCAATGTTCCATGTAGGTTATGTACAATAGTGAATGCAATTAGTGATGCATAATTACATGCAAATAACGTTAAAACTAACACACGTTTTAACCCTAATACGGTAAGTACATATTAATATTATAATATATTAGTTTTATATTATATTCATTCATTTTCCTTCGGCTTAGTACACTCTCATTCCCATACACTCTCATTTACACACACACACACTATGGCTAATTTCATTCATTCATTTTCTTTCGGCTTAGTCCCTTTATTCATTAGGGGTCGTCACAGCGGAATTAACTTATCCAGCATATGTTTTACACAGCGGATGTTCTTCCAGCTGCAACCCAGTACTGGGAAACACACACACACACTCACATGCACACATACACTATGGCCAACTCACCTACTGTGCATGTCTTTGGACTGTGGGGGAATCACCCGGAGGAAATCCACGCGAACATGAAGAGAACATGCAAACTCCACAAAGAAATGCCAACTGGCCCAGCCGGGACGCAATGCAATCCTCCTGCTGTGAGGCGAGGATATCTACTGAGCCATCGTGCCGCCCTATTACATTATTTAATACCTTAAAATAAGGTGTAACCAAAACTTTCAAGTGAAAACAAACAATCATTTCTTCAAACAATCCTTCACCATAAAGGTTCTGTGAAGGTTGTAAAATGTCATCATAGTGCTAAGAACATTTTCCCTCATTATATTGTTAAATGATGTTCTTCAATGAAACCATTAATGCCAGTGAAGAGCCTTTATATTGGATGCAGTTTTATATGTATGTACAAATATATTTTTGTTGCCTTCAACCAGTCCCTGCTGGTGAATGTGGGGTCTGGAACAAGGTTTTATGAGAGGTCTCCTAACCGTGGCTTCTCCACTGTCCCAGAATCCCAGCAGCATTCAGGCCGTTTAATACAACCACATTTTACAATAAGGAGAGCAAGCCCTGCCTTAGGCTCACACTTCAGCTCTAAGCCAGTGTGCTTTAAAAGAGGATACAGTAAGTGTATGTGTGTGTGTGTGTGTGTGTGTGTGAGTCTGTGTTATATTTATGGAGCTTTACCTCTGCTCTCTCTTTGAATGGTAAGCCCTGCTCTCCTCTGGCCATTTGATGAATAAATGCTCTGAGAGTCCCAAAGCTGGTGGCTCCTCTGTTTTATCAGCCCGGGAGAAGCACATTAATGTCAGCATCACTGAAATGTTTACAGCAGCACTGGAAATAAATGCAGCTCGGTGCACCTGAAAATAAAGAATTAACACACTTATTAACATGAATAAAACAAAAGCGCTAAATCAAAGGGATGACACAGATAGAAGCTTCACGGGTGTCAATGAAAAACGACACAGCTTAAAGCTTTCTCCTAATATAAAACATCTATCTTTAACATCTGACGGAGAAACCAAAATGGAAATGGGCCGTTTGTTAATCAAAGGACATGCCAATGTAATCAAACCCTGCGCTCCGGGAAGGGTATATTAGGAGTTTTCTGATTCACAAGCACATCCTGTTGTAAATGTATTCCTGAATGTGAGTTGCCGTTTTGAAGCTCTACCAATTGTTTAGTGTAAAACGTTCTCATGCCGTTGCTAAAATAACACAGTGTCTGTTTTGCTTGTTTTTGTATTCTGGCAGAGTTCATCAGTTCATCTTTTTATTTTGTCTGTGCTGTCAGTTTCTTGAAATAGCGCTCAAAGATAGACAGATATATATATACGCACGTACAGGCAGTGAAAGGAAAAGACAATCAAAACTTTTCAAAAAACATTTGCTCACTTTTCTGGCCTCAACAGACTCTAAAAGCAGTAAGCATCTGATAAAATAGCAAGAAAAGAGAAGAAGTCAAGGTTAAGTGGATTTGTTGACTTGAACATGAAAAGTACTTCAGTCAAAAACTCACATATATATGTAATGTCAGCCAAACTCCTCCACAGCGGCCGATCCTGAGAGCATGTGTGTGGGCTTTAAAAGATGAGTAGGATTTAAAGATAATTCAGAGGAATACAAGTTTGATGTATCACCTGGAAATATCCAGATTGAAATGAAACTTTAAAATAAGTTATATATATACATTTCTACATTACTAATCTCACTTAGATAATTGTTAGTATTCATTTTGGATTTAATGTGGTTTTGACAAGCATTCAGGCATTTATGTATTTTATGGTTTCAGTTTCAAAGTTATTTTTTCAACATTTTATTTGTATTCATTGATTGGTTTGTGCGTTCATTTGTTCGTTCCTTCATGTTTAATTCAGTGTTTAAACATTTATTTTTTACAGTTTCATTGTCAAAGTTATTTTGACACTCTTTTTTTACTTGAAATCTCAGACACTTCACTTTTAGGTTTTCTGTTTTTTTATGTGGATAAATTAGTTCATTTAAGTTCATCAGGACCTCACAATGTCTTTGACCATTATACAGTAGTGTTTCTTTAATTTGAATATTAATAATTCGGAAATATTAATATTTTTAGGACTCATGACATTTTACAAGTTGAATTAACCTTGCGCTGTCGTAAAATGCAGTTTTCTGATTATTTACGTACATGCAAAAAAGCCTTTGAGTTTTTGTCTTGTTTCTAGTCCAATTATATACAGATTCTTAAAATAGGAGCATATTCTAGATAAGCAAAACATAATATCTTGATTTAAGGGATACTATGTCAAAATTAACAGATTTTTTTTATTAAAACAAGCAAAATTATCTTATTTTAATCCCCGCCCCACCCCCTTGCTTACCCCATTGATAGATTACAGTTTATTATAAAATAAATCTCACTTATTTTTGACATTTTTTATGAAAACAAGATGATATTTTGGCTTGTCTAGAAAATGCTTCTTGATTTAAGAATTTGTAGATAATTGGGCTAGAAATAAGGCAAAACTTCTGAGTAAGAAAAGCACTTTTTGCAGTGCATACAGTACATACATACATACATACATACATACATACATACATACATTCAGACAGACATACATACATACATTTAAAAATAATAGATATAAGTAAAACATGATAGAGGAGCGTCACGGTGGTGCAATGAGTAGCATAATTGCACAGCAAGGTCGCTGGTTCGAGCCTAGACTGGGTCAGATGGAATTTCTGTGTGGAGTTTGCATGTTCTAGCGTGGGTGTCCTCCGGTTTCCCCCACAAGTCCAAAGACATGTGGTATAGGTAAATTGGGGTTGCAGCTGGAAGGAAATCCGCTGCGTAAAACATATGCTGGATAAATTGGTGGTTCATTCAGCAGTGGCGACCCCAGATTAATAAAGGGACTAAGCTGAAAAAAAAATGAATGAATGAAAACATGATTGACCCTAACATACCTGTCATAAATCAGGACGTTTCTGCATTAACTGATTAAACTCAAAAATCCTTGTGTGCTTATTGCCAGTTTACACAATCGCTATATGACACAGTATCTCCAGAGCAGTGAGCCTTAAGCTGAAACTACTGGAAGTCAAAAAAATCACTTTTTACCCAGTCAGATCTGATATCTGGCCCTCACCCCTCACCGCTTCATCATCAAAGACCAAAGCAACATTAACAACCACTGCTGGGGAAAAGGACAAGAGACGGCCCTCGACACGACTGCAGTGCTTAATCACAATCACCCAGAGCTTGGGACCTTTGTGAGGGATTCAATCACTCTCGCTTACAGGGGCAGATCTGCACCTCTCTGACCCTGAGAAACCCTCTCCATCCTGGGGTGCTTCAGACTCAAGAACCCCCTGCTTCTGTGATTTCCTCTGGTGCTTAAGCTGGGAAAGCACATCGATAAAAGTGTCTCGGCACACACTTGGGCTCCTGTTGACAGTATTGATCCGGAACGCGAGGGGGGGCTGTGCGGACGGATTTCGCTATCGGATTTTAAAGAAGGCAGGTGAGGAGAGTATTGAAAGGCCTCTTGCGTTCTTCAGAAATATTAGATACGGGGCCACAGGGAGCTGAAGCAAGGCACTGTGGGTGTCAGAATTGACGGCGAGAGATAAGGGAAAAGCAAGCGGTAGGTTGTCATTGGGTTTAACCTCCAAAAAGTGTATGCAAGTTTAAGACTGTAGAATGCTGGGTTTGCTTTGAAGGCTTTTGAGGAGAACTGCATAACAGTAGCTGGAACGGGTCCAATGAGGCATATAAAATGAGACATATAAGGGTGTTTGTGTTAAAACAACAACTTTGAGAATGAAACTTAAAGTTTCTGAGGGAAATATTAAAGGGCTGGGATCAGAAGAAATATACATCATTTTAAATTAAAGTCAGGATTGCTATAGTCTTTATTTCTCTGTTGTGAAATATCTCATTGAAATAGTCAGCAGGAAAAAAGAAAAAGAAAAAAAGAGCCTGGTCTGTTACAAGGAGTTATTACAAGACTTTTGAACCTTTGATTAAAAGAAAAATCATAAAAAATAATAATAAAAAATAAAAATTAATAATAATAATCATAAGTGACAACACAAATATTAAAAAAGAAGACGATAGACATTAAACAGAGATGCAGTCAGTCCAACAATCTGGATGTTAAAATGCATGTACAGATTTGTTATAAATATACAGGTTATAAGGTGCTGTGTACAAATGCGTTAGGAGAAGTATTGCATTGTGTATTGTTATAGGGTGCTGTGTACAGATGCGTATGAGAAGGTATTGCACGTTTATTGCACAATAGGAAAATATTAACTGTTCATGAGGTAGATGGCCTGAGGAACAAAACTTTTCCTGTGTCTGGCTGTTTTCGTGCTCGGTGCTCTGCAGCACCAACCAGACGGTAGCAGTTCAAACAGGAAGTGTGCTGGGTGTGAGGCGTCCAGGGTGATTTTGCGAGCCCTTTTACTCACTGTGGAAATTTACAGTTCTTGAAGTGTAGGAAGGGTAGTGCCAGTTATTCGTTCAGCAGTCCGGACTATTCGCTGTAGTTTACGGAGGTCGGATTTGGCTGCTGAGCCGAACCAGACGGTGATTGAAGTGCAGAGGATGGACTGAATGACAGCTGAGTAGAACTGTACGAGCAGCTCCTGTGGCAGGTTGAACTTCCTCAGCTGACGAAGGAAGAACAGTCTCTGCTGGGCTTTCTTCACAATAGAGTCTATGTGAGTGTCCCACTTCAGATCCTGAGAGATGGTGGTGCCCAGCAACCTGAATGACTCTACTGCAGCCACAGTGCTGTTCATGATGGTAAGTGGGGGGAGTGCAGGAGGGTTTCTCCTAAAGTCCACTATCATCTCCACCGTTTTGAGCGTGTTCAGCTCCAGGTTGTTGTATCTGCACCATAAAGCTAGCTGCTCCATCTCCTGTCTGTATACAGACTCGTCACCGTTCCGGATCAGGCCGATAACAGTGGTGTCCTCCGCAAACTTCAGGAGCTTGACGGAGGGATCTTTTGCGGTGCAGTCGTTGGTGTACAGGGAGAAGAACAATGGGGAGAGAACACATCCTTTGGGGGCACCCGTACTAACAGTGCGGCTGTCACTGACAGACAGAGCTAGGAACAGAGAGCTGGGTCAGTTTGTGCTCGAGCAGTCCTTGAATCCAGTGATCTTTTGCTTCTTCCGGATTGGGATGATGGTGGAGCGTTTGAAGCAGGATGGAACTATGCGCTGTTCCAATGATCTGTTGAAGATCTGCGAGAAAATGGGAGCCAGCTGGTCAGCACAGGTTCTCAGACAGGCTGGTGAGACACCGTATGGGTCTGGCGCTTTCCTTCTCTTCTGTTTACTGAAGACCTGATGCACATTTTCCACACTGATCTGAAGATCAGGGGGGGGGAGGGAGATGTCTGTAGGTGTTGATGGCTGTGTAGAAAGATGGTCAGGGTGGGTGTGGCTGGAGGTGGGTAGAGGTGTTGTTGGCTGTGTAGAGGGTGTCTGGTCGCAGGTGTCAAATCTGCAGTAGAACGTGTTCAGGTCATTTGCGCGAAGTTTACTGCCATCGATACTGGGGGAAGGTGTTTTGTTATTGGTAATGTTTCTTGTTTCTTGTTGGTGTGAACCATGGTTTATCATTGTTAAACTATAAGTAGGTCCTGGGTGGGATGCATAACTCCTCACAGAAACTGATGTATGATGTTACAGTCTCTGTGAGCTCCAGGTCGGTGGCTGCAGCTTCAAAAACACTCCAGTCAGTGCATTCAAAACAGGCTTGTAAGACTTGCTCTGTTTCGTTGGTCCATCTCTTAACAGTCCTTAATACTAGCTTAGTAGTTTTAAGTTTTTGCCTGTAAGTTGGTTTAAGATGAACCAGGCAGTGGTCGGAGTCCTAGAGCTGCTCTGACGACGGAGCGATATGCATCTTTTATTGTTGTGTAGCAATGGTCCAGAATGTTATTGTCTCTGGTAGGGCATGTAATGTGTTGCCTGAATTTAGGCAGCTCATGTGTGAGTTTTGCCTGGTTAAAGTCCCCAAGAATGATAAAAACAGAGTCTGGGTGTTTTTGTTCTTTTTCTGTGATTAGATCAGCCAGTCTGGGCCAGTTGGCATTTCTGTGTGGAGTTTGCATGTTCTCCCCGTGGTTGCGTGGGTTTCCTCCGGGTGCTCCGGTTTCCCCCACAGTCCAAAGACATGCGGTACAGGTGAATTGGGTAAGCTAAATTGTCCGTAGTGTATGTGTGTGGATGTGTTTCCCAGAGATGGGTTGTGGCTGGAAGGGCATCCGCTGCGTAAAACAAATGCTGGATAAGTTGGCGGTTAATTCCGCTGTGGCGACCCCGGATTAATAAAGGGACTAAGCCGAAAAGAAAATGAATGAATGAATGAGATCAGCCAGTAGCATAAGAGCAGTACTCACGTGCGCTTGCGGTGGGATGTAAACACCGATCAGAATAAACAAGGAAAACTCCCACGGCGAGTAGAAAAGCTTACAGTTAATAAAAAGCACTTCCACGTCAGGACAGCACATCTTCATTACACAGTTACATCCGTACACCACCTTCTGTTGATGTAAAAGCATGTCCCACTACCGCACGTTTTCCCTGTTGTCTCCGTGTCGCGATCTGCTATGTACAGCTGAAAGTCCGGTAGTTGTAATGTGCTGTCCGGAATGGCTTCGTTTAGCCAGGTTTCCGTGAAACACAGCGCAGCAGAGTTGTTAAAATACTTATTTGTGCGTATGAGCAGAAGTAATTCCTCCATTTTGTTAGGAAGAGAGTGGAGATTCGCCAGATGAATGCTAGGCAGCGTCCTTCTAAAGCCGCGTTGTCTATTTTTGACGAACGCGCCGGGTCGCTTTCCACGCCTGCGGGTCTTGTAGCGTTTCCATAGAGCCGCTGTGCCGCCGAGGACAACGCTCTGCAAAATGCCAGAGAAGTCAAAAACCGGCTGGTGATCAATTGGTGTGCACTGCAGAATGTTCAGCAGCTCATCCCTGGTATAACTGATCACGTTGGATGAACACAAAACAGGAAAAACAAACAAAAACATAGCAACAGCTGAGTAGCTCCGTACCAAGGTGGCCATATGATTAAAAAAATATTTAATACAAAATCAATTGCATTTATAATTAATTCATGACAACACATAACAACACTCATTATCCCCTTGTGAAACTGTAAAGAGTCAGTGACTTTTTCCATTTAAATAAATAGATGAATAAATAGATTAATAAATAAATAAATAAATAAATAAATAGTGAGTAAGTGAATAAAAAGTGAGTAAGTAAGTAAGTAGGTTAGTAAGTAAGTAAGTAAGTAAGTTTGGGTTATGGGGGTGGTGGGGTGAAGAAATTTTTATATTTAGTAGATAGCTATTTTAACCAGTCTGAAACTGTATAGCCGTGAATCAGAAGTGGCATTAAGTGGTAGTATTGGACTACTGAAGTGGAAGAAGGGTTCAAATATAAAGATTATAATCTTTAAAAAGAGCACACAGTCAGCGAATGACACCCTAATAAAAAAATATTTCAGTGCATGCTTTCAGACAAGCTGTAAGCCCACAGAATACAATAATTACAGTGCTCTCTAATTTGACAAGTGTTCCAATGATCAAATAAATTCCCGCTCTGGAGATTAAAAGTAGACGCTTAATCGATTCCATCTGCACATTCCGCCATGTGTGCTGTTTTGCCTGACACCGACAACACATCACAAAGCTCTTTTCAACCCGATCTGAGATCAGCCATCTCGTGATCCAGGCCAAATCCATTACCGTTATAAGAAAAGCTGAAGAGCAGGTCTCAGATCAGTGCAAAAGGGCAGCATCTACCAAACACCCATCATGGTTTGTGGGACATAATGGGTTTTCTCCAAGCGGTGGAGGGAAAGAGAGAGGTCATTGAAAGGACAGATGAGGGACAGCAGAGTTTCACTCTTCCCATTTACCAGCTTTGTCACGGTCCTTCTCTCTTAACTCATGATCCTGTTTGAGTCAGGGGCTAATCCGCCTCTGCCCCAAGGACACAGAAGATTCCAAAAATCATAAACTTCACTCTGTTGCTGCACACACTCATACTCCAATCTCACATTTGAGCCTGTGTGCTTTTGTGTGACCCTGAGAGCAGTATTAAACAATCAGGGATTTTTATCTTACTCTATTCTCAGAGGCCACATTCAGTCTTATGAAAACAAAAACAGGCTCATGTCTGACAGACAGTGAAAAGGCTGAAACTTCCACACACCTGTGGCCATATCAAAATTATTCAAATTCTCAGCAAGCGTAGTAGGGTGAAGGCTATGGACTGCAAGGTGATTCCTAATCTGTCAATAACGTTCTGAAAGATACATTTTTGACATTTAATTGCGTATTGGGGAGAATAAAACTTAAAGTGGAGATCCCAATTGTATGATTTCTTTGCTCATACTGTAGCTTTGAGGTCACAGTACTTTTTGAAGTAAAGAGGAGTTTCTTAAGCACATCTGTTGGTACATATTGTGTACAATAGCCAACATTTGTTCAAAACTTGTATTCTAAACAAAAATTTGTTTCTAAACGTGTCCAAATATATATATATGTAAGCGTCAAAGACAAGAGTTTGTGTTGTCCAATAATTTATTATCCCAGTTATTGGTGTTTATCTGGCACTTAGTGGCAATGTTCTTGTTTATCTGACAAACCCTATTTAACTGGGAGGCTAACTTTTCAGTTTTCACTGATTTTGCTAGATGGTAAGTCAAACTAGAGTGACTAAAATAGCAGGTTGTCCTGATGATAGCCAAAGAGACGAAGACCCTTTCATTGATCACGAGAGAGATTGTTCATAGCAAATTTGTGATTTATAGAGTACTGCATCTTTATAGTGTCATTAACTCATTCATGTCTCCCGGACATGCTGGTTGTCTGTGAAAGACACATGAGAGGACAGAATAATGTGAAGAATTTCAAGGGGAAATTGGTTCAGCACTGTAATTTGAATTGCTTGCCAGTCTCGACATAAAGTGTATCAACATTTAAAAATAATTTGACTAAAAGCCCAGTGACTGCAATGAACTAACAATAAATAATTAAAAGTATAAACCAAGGGTGTTCAAACTCAGTCCTGGAGGGCTGGTGTCCTGCTGAGTTTAGCTCCAACTTGCTTCAACACACCTACCAGGGAGTTCGGTACCACTTTATTTTGATGGTCCATTTGAGTATTAGTAGACTGTCGGTAACGCTTTCTTTTACGACCCGCAAAGTACCCCGTAAGTACAGT
>CAIGQQ010008105.1:897927-908808 GCA_903798035.1 Danio albolineatus
ATTATTATTATTATTATTATTATTATTATTATTATTATTATTATTATTATTACTACTACTACTACTAATACTACTACAACAACAACTACTACTACTACTACTACTACTACTACTACTACTAATAATAATAATAATAATAATAGTTGTTGTTATTGTTGTTGTTTAATTATTATTATTAATATAATAGGCTTACATAATATGCCATATGTTTTGAAAAGTCTAAGGGCTCTATTTTAACAATCTAGGCGCAAAGTGTAAATCACATGGCACATAATTAAGGGTGTGTCTGAATCCACTTTTGCTATTTTAAGGACAGAAAACTACTCTTTGCACCCTGGTGCATGCTCTAACAGGGTTTGTACCCGCATAGGCGCACAACTAACACACTCTGCGTTGGACTTTAGACCAGCTTTTAGCTGGTCAATGGTGCAGTCTATTTCATTCATTCATTCATTCATTCATTTTCTTTTCGGCTTAGTCCCTTTATTAATCCGGGGTCACCACAGCGGAATGAACCGCCAACTTATCCAGCATTTGTTTTACGCAGCGGATGCCCTTCCAGCCACAACTCATCTCTGGGAAACACATCCATACATTCCCATTCACACACATACACTATGGACAATTTAGCCTACCCAATTCACCTGTACCGCATGTCTTTGGACTGTGGGGGAAACCGGAGCACCCGGAGGAAACCCACGCAACCACGGGGAGAACATGCAAACTCCACACAGAAATGCCAACTGGCCCAGCCGGGGATCGAACCAGCGACCTTCTTGCTGTGAGGCGAACATGCTAACCACTAGGCCACCGTGGCGCCGCAGTCTATTTCAGTTCCTCAAAACAGCAATGCACCTTAACACACCTCCTTTTTATACCAGCACACCCAAGAGTCCACAAAGTGGCACAAATGGATTTGCTTTTTAAACAACTTGATGCAAAACATGAAAATTAGTGTTGTGTCTAAGAATAGCAACATCACAACCCACAACAAATTCACAACAAATCACAGCCTTATTGCGCCGGGTGTATGATCGGGCCCTCAGACTGCAAGTAACAATATTGTTGTTGTTATTTTATGTATGTATGTATAACTGTATGTTTTAATATAAAACATAGAAGTTAGCCAAGTTTTGCTAGCCAACAAGTGACACAACTTCCACTTTGTGCATCACATTGTTTATTAGTGCCCTTGTAAACGAGACACTGCCACAACACTGCACCTGTTCTGCTGTCTCACTCGCTGAAGAAAAGCTGCAGAATTTGCACATGCCACTTTTCTAAAAGCTGCTGGCACTGTTTTGAGTTTTAATGAGAATTAACAGCACATTTTTAATTAGAGCTGTTTTACAAAAGTTTTTCTAAACTTGAAAAGTGATACTGTATAAATGAAGAGGTGTCGTGTTAGTTAAAACTTTATTCGTAAAGACTGCAACAAATAAGTGTAGAATTCAACATTAACAAGAAGGGAGATGAAAAGTTCCCAGTTCATGTTACCTGTAGATACTTAAAATAATAGAATAGTTAATGCACACAATATAAATACTGAATAAAACATTATTTTGATGGTCCCTAGAGACATTCTCTTTACTATAAGGTTTCAGCTATACAGTATGTCAACTAGCATGCACTGAAGTACTAATCATTGTCTGCTTAATATCTGCTTGCACTTTATTTTGATTCTCTAAAACAGGCATTTACTCACAATAATCAGTATTTATAACCTTTCTAATTTTAACATAAAAGAACACTCAGGTTTTTTTGAAAATAGGTCTGGGATCACCTTTAGCTTAGCGTTGATCATAGATATTGATGTTGAAGGAGGTTATCTGATTTTTAGGTACTGTGTAATATCATTGCACCTACTGCAGCGATGGTGCAAGAAAATTTCCTAACCATATCAGCCTAGAAAATAGCAACTTTTAATTTTCCGACGGTTTAAGTACAGTCTTAAAGAGTCAAGCTTTATGCTTATGGGATCATAATATTCTTATGGTCTAATCTGATCCAATGATCTATGCTAAGCTGAAAGATGAGAATAAAAACAAAACAAAAAAATCCAGAACAGGAGATCAGCTGTTTAAACTTAGTGGAATTGTAAAACGATCGATCTGATTTGATCTAATCTGATCTGATTCCATCTCATCCCATCCCATCTTTTCCCATCTCATCCATCTATCCATCCATCCATCCATCCAACCATGCAGCCATCCATGCGTTTAAAAGTTGAGTGTTCCTATAAGTTAAGTTTACTAATACACTACTAACTGCAATGAGCTGATCTCATACTGTATATGTATGCAAAAATATTCTACGAATGTTGGTGCGAGCAGTGCTTACTGTATATTGTTATTAAATTGTTATAATTGCCCTCATAAAATTGTATCAAAACTGTGTAACTGGTAGGCACTTGGGTCATATTAAGACATTCATGCACTGCCAGAAACAGAAGACAAATTTATCTAATACAAAATCAAATATTGTCTTCAGGCATTAAAAATCAACCGTTCATCCGCTGTACTATGTAGAAAGTAATCTGCATGTATTGTAAATGTCACAGCGATAGTAATAACTAAACAGCCAGAGCACAATTTATGAAAGCCATTAAAGAGGAGAATGCTGAAATGATGTTATGGGCCATGCAGAAAGGCCTGACACAGCAGACGGTGTAAGTGAGCCCAAATCAAATTAAGTCAAATCAAACAGGATAAATAAAAAAAGAGCTTCAATTTTGTCGAACTTAACATTTAAATTTGTCCCCCGTGTTCGACTCGACTTCTAATCAAGTTTGTGTAGACTTTGGACTGTGATGTTAAATAAATGGTCTGGTGGTGGATAATTTGATGTATTTGTGAAATATACATGAAATAAACAAAGCTTTTAACATTTAATCTTGCCGGGTTTTGATCGTGTTAGAGCTCTTTTAAGCAGGGCACAGTGTGGTGGATTTCTTTTAGCAGTCCCAGCTAATGTCTGTAGAGAATATCAATGATGATTTATGAGAATTAATTAGGAGCAGCATACTAATGCTAATGCTATTAACCTCTGATGGAGTCTGACATTTAAAAAAAGTTTTTTTTTTCTCTCCTCTCTTTTTAATGTGTTTGTTGTTGTCAATGTGGCATATTTGATCCTTTTTATACTCTATAAAGAAATAGTGGGGTGGCACGGTGGCTCAGTGGTTAGCACTGTCACCTCGCAGCAAGAAGGTCGCTGGTTCAAGTCCCAGCTGGGCCAGTTGGCATCTCTGTGTGGAGTTTGCATGTTTTCCCCACATTGGCATGGGCTTCCTCTGAGTGCTCTGGTTTCCCCCACAATCCAAAGACATGGCCAATAGGTGAATTGAATGAACTAAATTGGACATAGTGTACGTATGAGTTTGTGTGTGAATTTGAGAGCGAGTGTTTCCCAGTACTGGGTTGCAGCTGGAAGGGCACCCGCTGTATAAAACATATTCTGGAATAGTTGGCGATTCATTCTGCTGTGGCAATCCCTGATAAATAAGGGACTAAGCCAATGGAAAAGTGTTTTTTTTTTTTTTTTTACCAGAATATTAACTGGTTACTTAAATGCCCATTATCTACAACATTGAACAATAGTGATGTATAGACAACCTCTAAAATGTAGGAAAAAAAATGTTTTTCAACCACATCCCATTTACTTGCACAGTTAATAACTGCCGTTATTTCATTGTATTAAATGTATGCATATTCAATATCAGTAGTCAGACTGTGTCTTCAATCAAGGTTATTTTGTCACACAGTTTCCTCCTTTAAAACTAAATGAAAATATAGTGCAATCTGTCTTGAGTGACTCATACTGCCAACATTTTTTAGCTAGTCTTTGACATTTTAGCCTTAAAAATATTTTTTTTGGACTGTCCGGATTTTTTAAACCATTTTGATGGCTAGATTTAGAGTTAGGATAACCTACTCTAAACATATTTTGGTTGCAGTGTACTTAATATAGTTTCACTTTCCCAAACCTGTTTGACTTTTTTTTTCTGAACACGAGATGAGAAATTTTGAAGACATTTCAAAACCAGTAACTATTGACTTCCATAGTACAATCCCAAGTCAGAAATAGTTGGGATAGTATGGAAAAGGCAAATAAAAAAGAAAGTAGTGTTTTTTTATTTTAATTTTTATTTACTTTGTAAGGATCCATGTATTAGCCCAACGACGAAGCTAACAGCATGGGTGAAGTTAAATGCATGTAAGCCTTTTAGCACATGTGAAGAGAAATATTTAACGTATTTTAATTCGTTTCCAACTCCGAATTTAATCTGACTCCAATTTATTATAATTTGAATGCTCATACCTAAAGAGAGTTTGATTTAGCCACTAGATTATATCATATTAAGTCAGTGATTGTCAGGAAATATGAGAGTTTAAACAAGAATTGTATTTATTTGTCGGGCAAAGATTTTCCATTCCAATTCACATAATTATACACAATATGTGCCAATTCAGATTGTACAACAGAGTTAAAGATTAATACCTGGCCATGTAGAAAGACATTGCAACATACAAACTCTGAGACAGAGCCCAGAAACTTGTACCTTGCAAAGGGGTCTTCTGGTTACAGAATCCCCCGATCTGTACAAAACCTTTACTTTAAATACCCAACAGGGCGTCACAGTTACCCTTGCCTAGTGTATTGATGTGTTAATCACCTCTGGAGGGGGAGCATCTGGCAGAGATTTCATCAAGGTTAAAACCAAATTCAACAAATACCAGTGAAATATTATAATGACCTTAAGACCACTTTACCAATCACACAGAGACATTTAAAATGATACCAAACATGAATATAAAACTACAAGATGCACCAAGTTAAAACCTTGAATAGTTTATGTGAGATGTAAATGGTCTACTCTGATGGAGCAAAGACATACAGTCAGGAAGAGAGCTCAGGATGATTTGAATAGAACAGATGAACAGCTGGTCTTCTGATCTTCTTATATTAGCCTGTTCATTGTTTTAATGCTTGACCATTCTCGTGGTCTTGTCTCGTGGAATTCCATAACAATTTTCAGGGTTTATTATCATGGAGAGACATAGTCAATTCTTACAACTTTGACTTGTATTTCATTGCAGACAATACAGCAAACATTAATGTGTTCCTCATGATTTTTATTTTATTTATTTTTATTTTTATTTTTATTTATTTTTTTTTAATAAACACGTATTCCAAATTTGGTTCTTGCAACACATGTAAAAAAAAGTTGGAACACTAAAGCATTTACCACTTTGTAATGTTGCCATTCCTTTTCACAACATATAAAAGATGTTTAGGGACTGAAGATGTCTTTTTGAAGGCAGCATATTGTGCTCCAAAATCCTTAGGTACTTTTCAGCATTAATAGTGCATCATGGAAGTGCAAGTTACCTTTGCCATGGACACTGACACAAGCCCATACCATGACAGATCCTGGCTTTTGGATGGAATTATCCTTTTCTTCTTTGGTCCACAACACACGGCGTCCATTTCTCTGAAAAAAATACTTGAAATATTGATTTATCTGACCACAGAACATGTTTCCACTGTGTGAAGGTCCATCCCAGATGGCTTTGTGCCCAGAGAAGTTGATGGCGCGTCTGGACACTGTTAACATATTTCTAATAATAGGATTCTTGATGCAGTCTTGCCTAAAAGATCGGAGATCACAGTAGTTCAGCTTAGTCTTAGTTCTAGCTTTGTCCTTTATGCACTAGTATTCCTCCAGATTCCTTGAATTTTTTAATGATGTTACGCACTGTTGAAGGTGAAATATCCAAATGTCTTTCTATCTTTCTTTGAGGAACATTGTTTTTAAAAAAATCAATAATTTTCTCACATATATGTTGGCAAACTGGCAATCCCCAGCCCAACCCCAGCTCCTAAAAAACTAGACCTTTCTTGGTTGCTGCTTTTATACTAAATCAAAATTACAATCAC
The DNA here is from genome assembly GCA_903798035.1 of Danio albolineatus. Taxonomy (NCBI): domain Eukaryota; kingdom Metazoa; phylum Chordata; class Actinopteri; order Cypriniformes; family Danionidae; genus Danio; species Danio albolineatus. Next base: position 903,868 of record CAIGQQ010008105.1, read on the forward strand.
CTGTCGCCTGTTTCAAATTACATCCTTTTTTAACCAATTTACCTGATTACTAGCCCTAAATTGCTTCTGTCACAACTTTTTTTTGAATGTCCTGCAGGTCAGAATGACAGGAAAGGATGTATAATTACAAATTAAATTAAGCTGACCAGACAAAACATGAAAAATTTTGTGTTCATAATGTTTGCAATGAAATACAAGTCAGAGTAAACTTGGAAATTGCTTTCTTTTTTATTTGCGTTTTCCATACTGTCCCAACTTTTTCTGATTTGGGGTTGTAGGAAAAACAACTACGGAAGTCAATAGTTACTGGTTTCCAGCTTTCTTCAAAATATCTTGTTTTTTTTTCAGACTTTTTTAAATAGTGAGTACAAACCCGTAAATAGTGGGTTCAAAAGTAAAATTTTGGGGTGAACTACCCCTTTAAGAAATTACACATTAAATAAGGTAAATGCATTGGTTAAGGACACATTTCAGAGGTAGGTTTAGAGATAGTAATTATAATGCAATTATGATAAACACATAATATGCACATGTGAAACAGGACTGAATTTCTTTGGTTTATCTATTTAATTATTTTAATTATAATAGTAAGTACATGAAACTTTTAATACGGACACCTTTAAATAAAGTGTTGATTTTTTAATTTTTTTTGTATAGTGCTTATGCGTGACAAATGTTATTTGTATTATTTGTGTAGAAACAAATGAGTTTGTAATGTATGATCTTTTAACTACAGTGGTTTAAACTGTAGTTCTGCCGAATGACTAAAAAGTTATCAGTATGATGGTAAAAAACTGTACATTCTAGTCAAACCATCCTTCTGCAATCTTATACCAAAAACGGAAATAAGGGCAGTATTCATCATTCATTTTCTTGTCGGCTTAGTCCCTTTATTAATCCGGGGTCGCCACAGTGGAATAAACCGCCAACTTATCCAGCATATTTTTTACACAGCGGATGCCCTTCCAGCCGCAACCCATCTCTGGGAAACATCCATACACATACATTCACACTCATACACTACGGACAATTTAGCCTACCCAATTCACCTGTACCACATGTCTTTGGACTTGTGGAGGAAACCGGAGCACCCAGAGGAAACCCATGCAACCACGGGGAGAACATGCAAACTCCACACAGAAATGCCAACTGACCCAGCCGGGGCTCGAACCAGCGACCTTCTTGCTGTGAGGCGAACGTGCTACTCACTACGCCACCGTGGCACCCAAGGGCAGTATTAATAGCTTTAAATATGGGAAAGTGTTGGTATCATGTGATTATATTTTATTGCAATATGGAGCGATTAAATATTGATGTAAATCAAAAGTAATTCACAAATGAGATGATTTAATGACAAAAATTCTCTATGGTTACAATTGAATTAGTTACAAATAACTGAATAAAACAATAAAACATGAAATGATAAAAACATATGATAATAATTGTACCCAGCTTAAATGTAAATTAAAGTTACCTGAGAGAGGGGTAAAGAGAGGGGGAGGGAGAGAGAGATAGAGAGCAGGAAAAGCGTAGAGCAAGAAAAGAGAGAGCAGAGTTTAACATCTATTTTGTATCTTTCTTGACCATGTGACCAAAGCCCAAATGCTGAGACATTCAAACTGACCAATCAACATGTGACCACATCGTAAAACCTTCAAAGCCCACACACCAGGCCTTGATCTTATCAGTATCTGACTTTGGAATTTGTGTGAGCCTACTTTGGTCAAAAAGACATGTTTTGCCATATAAACAAATACAGATGATGATTTTCATCCCTACAAGTTTGTAATTAACTTTGTATGCAAAATTATTAGGATCAAAATACAGTACACAGCACAATACTGTGAAACATTGTTAGAATTTCAATGATAACAATGGTTTAAACTTGATTTTAATGTATCTTTGTTACAGTGAAACGATTAATTTTCCTACTGGCTAATAATGTCTTACCATCGTATGTTTAGAGTTAATATGTGGGTTAGGATTAGGGCTATTTGCATATAATTATGCATAATTAGGTGGAATTACTTTCGCAAGTATATGAAATGTGTAACAAGGTGTTACCAAAATTCTGTTTTAAACCACCAGTGACTTCAGCAAGGCTTAATAAATGAGATTCAAACTAAATTGCCTCCAAACCATCAAACTGTTTGGATTTATTATTGCAATTGTGAATCTGCAACAATCATTTTTATTTTTTTTATTTTTTTTTTAGCTGTATTCTTAAATAAGGCTTGCAAAATGTTTGCATTTTTCTCCCTGTGCGTGTCTGCTTGAGTGCCGTGTGCATTTATCCGTGTTTGTGTGTGTGTATGTGCATGTTTGTGTGCGTGCGTGACTGAGTCAGTCCAGTGTTTGTTTTGCCCTGTTGTGGCTGACTGGGCTGTGAGTGTAGACTTTGTTTGCCGCTGTTTTGATCGCTGTGTGTACCCTGCAGGGACGGGATGGAGGATAGAGAAAGAGAGAGAGAGGAGTGTTACCTAGCTGAGTAGAGGGGAGTTGAGGCCACTAGCATGCCAAGTGTTCCCTCCAGACCCTCTGCCTGCTGCCTACAGCTCACTCACCACTTAGTGCACACAAGCGTGACGAGAGGAAAGAGGACGCCCTGCATCTCCCATCACTTCTTTCTTTATCTCCACGTCTCCATCTCTCGCTGATTCCTGGCCTTAGAGCTGTCTTTGTCCTCCAAACCTTCTCCATCCATCATTGCTCATATTCTGCTTCCTTTTCCCTCTCCTACTTCTACTGTCTTTATATCCACATACAGGGATTTGACCTTCGCTTGTGGTTTGTGGTAGTGTGTGTGCTGTCTGTATCACATAAGGAGAAGAGAAAGTGTGTGTCACATGATCTGAAGCCAGAGATCAGCTGAGAGAAACAGACCATGTAAATTAATATTAGTTACTGCACTTTCCATTCACAATTTACATACAAATATATTAATAAATTAATTAATTAACGTGAACTGCCCTCTCAGTGAATAGAGATAATATAGAGTATTTTGGTGCATTTTACCAACACAAATGTTAATAAACAGTTATATTTATTAAAATGAGAGTTTAGTCACCTCATCATTAGGAATAAAAAGATAATATGGTGAAAGTTAAATGAGGTATTGCAAAAGCCATCCTTACATGCTATTTCAGACCGAATATTCAAAGTAGCGTGGTAAATAATATAAGGAACGCATCACAGGTTGTCTTTGTTAAAAAATGAATTAATGTGATGTGAAAAACTACTTCACTCAAGTAAAACAGGCTAGGCAGAATAACGCTTAAGTTTTGTTGTTAAACTATATAAAAATTTTCATCATCGATGCTGTAAAACATACCTTATGAAACTGAAAATAATCACATCAATCTTTTGCCAGAAGGTTTCAGTGGCTGAACAACACTTCCATGCATATAACCCATTCGTAACAACAAAATCTACAAAAGCTAAAATAATTTTAAAACATAACATCACCTGTCTAAAAGAAATACTTCAGCCATGGTGTCACCTTTCCACCAGCGTGCAAAAGTAACTCCAGTATTGATTCAGGATTTTAAAAAGTTTTGATTCTGAATTTGTTTTTACCGCTGTCACTTTCTCTTCCATGGGCTCGTGAACACACATACACGTGCAAACTTCAGATCTGCATTATTGGCTGCACAGGTGTACAAATCTACATTTGTTGACAGAGAGTTTGGGCTACTTATCAGAATTATGGGTATTATCAGCCCATCAAATTTCAAATGGATGAGCATTTTTAGTGTTATTCCTTACCCAGAATATAAAAATACATATAAATACATATAGATCATTTACTTTAATCAGTACTATTAGAATATGAAGAGAATTTCAATAAGCACAAAAAAATATATATATATGTTTCAGAAGACGATCACTTACTGCACCTTTAATGTTTGTTTGTTTCAAACTTAAATGACAATTTTTTTGAAAATTTAACTCACAAATGTTCCTTGTTTTCCTGTGCACGTGACAATAATCACATTGAATGATTCCAATTCTGACATTGGAATTTTGCTGTTACATTTTTTTTTTTTTTTTTACTTCTATTGACGTATCCAACCAAGGCTCATTTTGAGAATGTAGTCCTGAGTACGTTTCTGGAGGCTGCGGAATACGTCCCGTGAGGTACGTCTTTTTGCACTTTTTTTTTTCGCAAATCCACCAGAGGCCGCTGTCGGCTGACTGTTTGGCTGGCTGACAGAATGACTCCTCCTTCCCTAAACCCAACCAAAATTTTATTGATTAACCCACCCACACACTTCCTTAAACCCAACCAACAACTTTCAAAAAAGCAATCCAAAATAAAATGAAAGCCCTCGTCTCATTTTTACCTCATTTTCAGACTCTACCACATTCTCACCCTGTTATTTACTGATTTATTTTTATTATTTGGATTCTGTTTTTGTCTTACCTGCTTTCTGAAAGCTCTCCTCACCAGACTCGAACCCTGTTGTCGTGGTCAACTCCTGTCTGCATTTTGAGTCCGCCAACGAACACGGCGAGCTAACGGGACAAATTGGTTGCAAAGTCAATTGGACAAAGTCGTCCACACGAGGTGAGCGGTCAGCTGGTAAGTGTGAAAAGAAACGCAGTCACACTGCCCCATAGCATTTGTTTAAAAAAAAAAGAAATACATACCTCTGACCATGTAATGTGCGGTCTCCAGAAACGTTCGTGGGACTACGTTTTCACAATGAGCCTGGGTTGGATGTATCTTCACAGTATACTGTATACAGTCATATTCTATGGACTATAATAAAATCAACTATATTTCAACTTATTTTACTAGTGCTTGCCCTAGCCCCAACCTAACAATCTGTTTATACTCTACAAATACTATAATGAGAGTTAGTTGACATGGTTACTAATACTAAAATGAGAATTAGTTGACGTGGTTACTAATACTATAATGAGAGTTAGTTGACGTGG
>CAIGQQ010008105.1:974798-987176 GCA_903798035.1 Danio albolineatus
GAATGAATGAATGAATGAATGAATGAATGAATGAATGAATGAATGAAATCACCTATACCACATGTTTTTGGACTGTCTTTAGAGCACACAGAGGAAACACATGCAAACACAGGGAGAACATAAAAACTCCACACAAAAATGGCAACTGGGACTTAAACCAGTCACTTTTTTGCTGTGAGGTGACAGTGCTAAACCATCTGTGAATTTACTGTACCTGAATCAAACTGTTGACCAAAGATTATAGATTAAATAAAGATATATAAAGAATAAATACATTAAATAAAACATTTATTAAATGAAACAATAAAAAGTAACCTCTAGAATAGTAATATGAATAGAGCTACTGTAACAGTGAGAAAAAAATGTTTTAATCACAGGAAGACTTTAATGTGCTTTCTTGATCGACAAATGAGTGAAATAAAACTAAATCTGTTTTTTAAATGTTTGGCTACTTTTAATTTGAGGTTTAAAAGCATTGTGAGATACAAGTGCAAGCATCAAACATGTATGTGTAATAAACTTACAGACAAAAACTATCAAAAAAGCAACCCAGTGGAGCACAACCGCATGTTGGTTCGTGATTATTGTAAACTGACTGTATGGTCAGGCGCACTGCACAGAAATGTAAAAATGCAAACTTGTTAAGCAGAAAAGACTGTACATTCCTATCATTTTTATAGAGTGAACAGATTTGAAAAGATTGAATAAAATTTTGCTTAACACTTCATAACAACTGTATTCTGAAAAGCATTTGTTAAGCATTAGCAAATAATTAATTGATGATTTATAAAAGCTCACAAACTGAAAACTAGTAAATGTTTAATAAGTACTTAAGTTATTAATAAATTGGAATACATGCTAGGTTAGCTTTTATTGACACACCAATTTCACACTATTTTACAATATGCTGGAATGATAAGTTGTATGTCCATTCAAACAGTTTAATAATCATATAATGATATGTTCTGAATCAGGCATGTCTAACTCAGTTCATGTAGGGCCTCAGCCCTGCACAGTTTAGTTCCAACCCAACCCCAACATACTTACCTGCAGGTTTCAAACAAGCCTGAAGGACTCAATTAGTTTGACCAGATGTGTTTAATTTGGGTTGGAGCTAAACTGTGCACAGCTATGGCCCTCCAAGAACTGAGTTTAAAACTTGTGTTCTAAATTAACTTATATACCACTGAAAACTCCTGAACAACTTGTTTCTAAATAATAAAATACTTAATTTGAAAATGATAAACTGATCATTAATAATGTATGAAAATAGAACTATCAAGCATGTGCTTATACATCAAAAATTAAGCATTTAAAGTTGTATTAGTAACATCCTTACTATTGTTTGTTTTGTTTTTCTTTAATACGGTAATGCTAAGTAAATAAGAAATTGCTTAATGCTTATTATAAAGTGTTAGCAAATAGTACATTAATTTACAATGAAGGTAAACTATTTTCCAAAAGTTTAACTCAAAAACATGTCAATTTAATGGAGGTGGAACAAATTTGAGTGATTGAATAAAAACGTAAAGTGATATTTTCACTTTCAAAGTCCAAAACTACTGACAAAAAAAGAAGAAAAAAAAAAGTAACGTCTGTCTCTTCATTTTAAAATCAATCTATATCATAAGCAAACACTGCGCTTGCTAACTCAATGAATTCAGTTCTTCCAGCCCACATACAAAGTAAATTTGCCTGAATGCTAAATTTGTAGACTAAAGGAAGCAATTTTCTGCTCTGTTTAAAGCTCAGGGCTGAAGAGCTTCTCGCCGATTATGAAGCTATTGTATTAAGCCCAAGTAAAATGGGGTTAAATGGTTTAACAACAAAAGAGAGGCAGTCTCACTTTTAATTGAAAAGCACCAAGTGTCTAGGTCAGTGTCTCAGTCAGCATGAGCTCATTTCACCTGTAACGACATGGAAAATAAATAAAAAAGCATAAGAAAAGGGCAATGGCGAAGAAAAAAAAGAACATTATACCTTTGTCAATCCATCAGTATCGTCTGACAGGAGAGGAGAAAGGATCTTCATTCATCATATCTCATCATTTGCTCATAATTCTCTGTCACCAAGATGAATGTTAAAAGAAAAACCAAAGGGCATACTGTACGCGTAACAGGCAGACACTTTTTACAGATTCAGTTTTTACTAAATTTAAATGAGCAAACTCTGAGTTTTTAGGATCAAGAAGGTGAGTTGGGTTTAAGGTGATTTTAGCAAACAAAAACTAAACTAAAACCATTGGTCAAGAACATTTTTGTTAACTGATATGAAGATTAAAAAATCACAATAAATTTAAAATTTAAACTAAACGAAACTAACAATCAACAGTCACTGAAAATAAAATTAAAAAAATGATAATAAGCAAAAAGTAATAATAATAATTTTAAAAACTATTAAGGATGAAAATCTGACCTGTGGCATTCAGAGAAACACCCAGATGTGCTGTTACAGACAAACACATCAGTCAAGAGCACGATAATAAAAACAAACAAAAAAAAGTTATTTTGTTAATTTGCCAAAAAAGTTAACTTAGCAAGTTTAAAAATACACATTTTTTAATATTAAGAATTTTAATGTTCATTACTTTTACACATAAGTTGCATTTGTATAATTTTGGATTCAGTATTTCTTTAAATAATTATTTAATTTTTAGTTTTGCTCAACAGTTAATGTAAGCTGTGCAAACACTGAACTTTGCTCTGGTCGACACTGGATTTGTCCTGTTACCTCTGCTAAACTAGAATTACTGTTTTCACAAGACAAAAAAATAAACTTAAACTCACAAAACCAAACTAAAACTAAAATGAAAACTGAATTTTACAGAAGATGCAAAAATTGTATATATATATATAAAAAAAAAATATTTAGAACTCCAAAATTATAGTAACCCTGGTTGGGTTAAATTGGGTTATGTTGCCACGGTAAATTAAACTACACTGCTAACCTGCTCCGATGTAGGATTTATTCTTGATTAGAGATACAGTATATCTGATGAAAGGAAGGCACTCCCATTCCATGTGCATCCGTTTTGCTCTAAAGTAAAGTCTTTTACCTGAAATGTATTTTTAAAAAATGTATTAAAAATAATTTTTAAAACATTGTATTTTGTTGTTGATAATTTATTTATAGTATAAGAATTATTGTTGTGGCGCCACGGTGGCGTAGTGAGTAGCACGTTTGCCTCACAGCAAGAAGGTCGCTGGTTCGAGCCTTGGCTGGGTCAGTTGGCATTTCTGTGTGGAGTTTGCATGTTCTCCCCGTGATTGCGTGGGTTTCCTCCGGGTGCTCCGGTTTTCCACACAAGTCCAAAGACATGTGGTATAGGTGAATTGGGTAAGCTAAATTGTCCGTAGTGTATGGGTGTGAATGAGTGTATGGATGTTTCCCAGAGATGTGTTGCAGCTGGAAGGGCATCCGCTGCGTAAAACAAATGCTGAATAAGTTGGCGGTTCAATCCACTCTGGCGACCCCAGATTAATAAAGGGACTAAGCCGACAAGAAAATGAATGAATGAATGAATGAATGAATTATTGTTTAGGCATCACAGTGGCACAGTGGGTAGCATGATTACCTTACAGCAAAAAGGTCGCTAGTTCGAGCTTCGACTGGGTCAGTTGGCATTTCTGTGTGGAGTTTGCATTTTCTCCCTGTGTTCGCTTGGGTTTCCTCCAGGTGCTTGGTGATTTTCTAAAAATTGAATTAATTTTATCAAGCCATTAGAATTACAATATTTTATCCAAGCTGAAGATAAAAATAGTAGTTTATATTTACAGCCTAGGCACCACGGTGGCTTAGTGAGTAGCACGTTCGCCTCACAGCAAGAAGGTCGCTGGTTCGAGCTCCGGCTGGGTCAGTTGGCATTCCTGTGTGGAGTTTGCGTGTTCTCCACGTGGTTGCATGGGTTTCCTCCAGGTGCTCCGGTTTCCCCCACAGTCCAAAGATATGCGGTACAGGTGAATTGGGTAAGCTAAATTGTCCGTAGTGTATGTGTGTGAATGAGAGTGTGTGGATGTTTCCCAGAGATGGGTTGCGGCTGGAAGGGCATCCGCTGCATAAAACAAATGCTGGATAAGTTGGCGGATCATTCCGTTGTGGCGACCCCGGATTAATAAAGGGACTAAGCCGACAAGAAAATGAATGCATGAATTTACAGCCTTTCGTTTTTTTTGTCGTTATTGTTGTTGTTGTTTTTTTTTCCATTGGATCGCGACTCTTAGGGGTAATTATATTATATTAAAGACACAGCAAGCGCGTCAGATGCCGCAGATTGATTTTATGGCAGCAGGTTAAACTTTCTGGCACATTTACAGCACTCACATACATACAAATAAATAAATAAAGGAAAATAGACTTGAACCTAGTGGTGTATGTGATGTTGCATGCAAGGTTTCTATATTTTAATCACCGCAGAGGATATTGCGGGACGCGTGCCACTAGCATTGTTATTTTGGGGGTTGTGGGCTGAAAAAATAGGGAACTCTTTCTAGATGGCTCTCTTTTGAGTTGTTACTGAACCTATACATTATTAAAATAAGTTGATGGATTTGCATTGATATAATATTTGCTTTAAGTTGCTTTCTCAAGCTTTAAATGCATCTGCTGTGTGTATTTCTGCCTTGTAAATGTTTAAATTCGTTCTATTTTTAATAACGATATCTCTTTAACTTAAAAAAAAGAAGTGACTTGTACTGACTCGTGAGAAATTGTGCGTGTCACACTTTTGCATGCCAATTAGAGTTATTCACAAACTTGAAGTTAAACAAGCTTTGTCAGCCTGATCGCACAAGGAAATGTAGCTGTTTTACGTTTTGTAGTTTAGGAGCTGATTCAAACCAATTCATATAAGTTCAGTCATATGAAAATGTGTGATTTTTAAATTAGCATTAATTTAGAGCAGAGATGCCCAAACTAGGGCCTGGAGGCCAAAGTTGGCCCATGGTAACCTTTGATTTGGCCCGTCATCCCATCTGAGGAGAGAGAGAGAATGAAGGGGATGGTTTAGAGATTGCCATTTAAAATTTCATGTCACTTTTTATTGGTTTATTGTCACGATCACCAGCGATCTAAACTTCCAGAGATCGCTGGAACACACACAATCACACAAGAACTACAGTTCACCCTGTTTATGGACTACATCTCCACTCATGCAACACACACACTCACCTGCTCCAAGTCACCGCTGATTAGAGACTCCCAGCTGAAGCCACTCACCACTGATTACACTCTCTATTTAATCCACTCAGTAACACTCACTGTTGCTAAATCTTGTTTACCATTTGTAACATTACGATGTGTTTCCTTGGTCTTGTTTTCCTGTGTTTGTACCTTTGCCTTGCTATCTGTTAATCTCTGCCAGCCTTCTGACTTCTTGCCTGTTTTGACTACGATTCTGGACTGTCTCTATATATCTGTTTGCACCTGTTAGAGGACAATGCACAGAATTTGATGAGCAAATCAAGACAAAGGCAGGTTCTGCTAGTGATGGGCAAAGCGAGGCTTCATGAAACACTGAAACAATCGAAGCAAATGTGTCGAAGCTTCGAAACGTTTCGAAACCCCACTCTACGGTGACATCTAGTGGTCATATTATAAGTATTGCACTGGAGCAGCTTCAGCAAACAACCAGTTGAGCAAATTAAGGTGTTAAACCCACTTCGAAACATCAGATCTTCAAGCGGCTTAGTGGAGCGGGTAGGGGTCCTGACTACAATGCAGGTATAGTGGGTTCGAATCCAGGCTGATACAATAATTTTTAAATCCTTTAACATCAGTTGGAATTGCTCTGTTCTTGTATCATTTTGTTTCAACATTGGTCTGACATACGAATAAACACTTTGTGAATAAATATGTCTCGTTTTGGTCATCACCTACGGCTGTGGCCAGAAGTTAACAGTAATTATTTATATTTTTCAAATTGACTATTTATTGTATGTTATTAATATTTACCATAAACCCAACCATCACAGTAATGTTAAAATATTATTATTATACAGTTTTACAAAAATGATGCGATATCAATGGCGTATCAGCAGCTGTATCCTATCACAAACTACACCATAAAACAGTAACATGATTAAAATACATAAAACGATGATTCCGGAGTGTTTGTACAAGTCGGGATTCGAACCCAAAAGTCATTTGAAGCACAATAACAACATTCACACGCACGGTCCACCAGACCATATGAGACAGAAGTTTATCTACCCTGTCAGTCAAATGGGGATTCGCCAGGTCTCAAAGCGCTTCTGAACTGATCGATGCTTTGAATCACTTGAGTCATGTGGCCAGGTGTTTCGAAACACTTTAGTCACGTGACCTGGCGGTTCGAAACACTTTAGTAACGTGACTTAGGTGTTTCGGATCTTGCTTCGGTGCAGTGTTTCGAAACACTTGCGCTTCGGGATCTCGACACTGTGTCGAAACGTCAGTTTCACGTCAGCCATCCCTAGGTTCTGCTAGTGTATTTGGCTCTGAACTCCACTGTCTTATAAATGTGATTGTTTATGTTTTTATTGCAATAAGTTATAACCAAAAATATGATTTAAAGTGATTTATTTTTTATTTTTTATTTTTTTATAAATTAGGAAATTAACCATGGCAACTTTTTAAATAGTTAAAAATAGTTTGGTATAGTTATATTCGGCCCAAGGCTCTCAATGATGTTTGGTTCTCGACCCTTCATACACAAAAGTTTGGGCACCCCTGTATTTAGTGGCATAAAACCCCTCTGCTAAACCCAACCTTCATTGGGGGATAACCAAATAGTACTAAAATGTACAAATGCAGATCTTACAAATTCATTCAAGTTAGCCACTAAATCAAAAAGTTACGAACTAACATAAGGTAGCTTTGAAAACCACTGAACCTGATCTAACCAGTTTGGATTTATTTGGTTTTGTAAACCCGAAAGTGACACTGCAGCAGACACTGTTTGTTCAACTCATTTTGTGCAAGAAGCCTCAAGTGTTGTGACACAGACATGAAGGGTGAAGAGTAAAGAAAACACAGGCGACCTAAACATTCCCTTTGTTTATTGTCTTATGTGAGGAATTTGAAAATGAGCAAGACAATGACAAACATGTTTCTCTGAAAGCAGTTCATTAAATAAAGCATCTCCCTCAATCCCTTCTGAGCATAAATAAAGCCCGTACCAAACATCCAGAGCCTCATTAACATTTACTGTGTCTCGATAAAAGTTGCAAATTTAATTTGACAAACAGGAGGGAAATTAGACAAGGACCCCTGTGCATAACAAATATCAGTTAGTTGTCATTCATTTATTTATTTATATATTTTTTTCTTCCCAGGTACTCAGAAAACTGCTCATTTTACAGTCAAATATTTAGTTGCCGGCCCACCGTTCAGGTTCAGAAGTGTACTACAATGAGGTTGTGAAGTTTGTTCAGTCATTCGTTCAAGAATAAGAAGAATTAACACTTCTAGTTCTGTGAAAGATTTTTTTTTTAAATGATGCTAGATGATTTAAAAGTAAGCACCTGTTAATGAAAAGATTAACACAATTGTCATCCAGAATTTGATTTAGTAGACGTGTCAAATTCCCTTTTCTCTGTAATGGGGAAAGTGACACTAGTAACTTTCCACATGTCCTTTGCAGTGTCAAGTGTAATAATTTCTTCTTAAAACATAAAGTAGGAGGTAACTTTTTTTTTTCATTCTTTTTTTATTATTATTGAACATTTTTGATATTTTGAAGCCTGAGATTAACCCCCCCCCCCCCCCCCCCCCCCCCCCCCCCAAAAAAAAAAATATAAACAGTAATACTGTAATAATAGGTAAAAATCAGAACTAAAACATACCTGATACATATCTGATACAGTCTCTCTCATATTTAACCAAAATTGTACAGATTTTTTTACTGGCACCATTTGTTTTGGCTGTGGTGTAATCCAAACTAATCCAGCCATTCCAATATCCAGTAGATAGAGCCTCCAGGATAGATCAGCCGGGGCAGATAGATCCAGCCATATTTTCAGGATTTTATTTTTTATTTTGCAGCAGCAGCAGTTGGAACAACTGACAGAATCTTTCTTTGGTTGATGGATAAAGAGAGTGATGAATCGTCCAGCAGGAGAAAAAGCAATGGGTCGCTTTAGATCTGAATTTCCATTAGAGTATTGAACTTGGACCAGAATAATACAACTTGGGAACATTCCCAGAGAGTAAGACATTACTTTAAATTTTCGAGTAATTTACTCTTACTTATAATGTACTTGATTTAAACACTTCACTTGAATTTAACTGTTGTTGTCACCACACTGTAACCTCGCCAGTCCTACACCATCTAACCTGCTCTAAGCTGGTTTCAAACTGGCAACACCACGCATGGGAGTCAATGCTCTAACAAGGAGGCTAAAGACCATGGCCTCTACTGTGAAACGCACCGTTCCTACTGCACCCATCCTGTTCTGAGCTGGGATTGACGACAGAGGATTGAGGTTTACCTGCATAACACTTTGCTTGCTTGTCTCCATTACATATAAATCATGGAATACACATTGTCAAAGGAGAATAACTGACTTTAGATTTTCAGATAAACATTCGCTTTTTATTTTTTCAAAAAAAGGTGTTTTCTAGGAAAAAATTTTTTTTTTTTAATATCTACATAACAAAAAAGTACATACACTATAAAAATAAAAATCAGTGAATTTGCAGTTTTCCATATTTTGTGATTCATGTTTTTACTTGTTTATTTTTCCCAGTACATTTATGCTTTTGAATTGCTTTATGGGACCTTGATCTTTCTTTCAAAAACAACCACAACCTTGGGAAGTTTGAAAAGGGGACTTTTATAAACATTTTTAACAGTTGAAAGTGAAATATTATCTTGTTTACTGTTTTATTGTTATGGTTGTAGGTGTGGAAAGCAGGAGAACTCACATGCAGAACTAAAATGGGTATTTATTAATTATGAAATAAAACATAAGGAGAACAAAAACAACCCAGAGGGGGAAAACATAACTAAAAAGACAAACTAGACTGGACTGGGCTGGGCTGGCAGAATCCTGACAATTACAAACCATATAATAAACTGCCAGTACATTTCTTCTATTTTAGACTTATTTCTCTGTATATTATTTCTTATTAACATTTGTTAAACTGTAGAAAAATCAACAGAGCAGAGATCAGGGTTCCATAATGCAATTCACAAATATAAACGGAAAACACTTGTCAGTCCCTAAATACAAAAAATGTTAATTAACAGATATGTTTCACAGTGTATAGCAGCACCTACATACAGCACCTTAAAACTGTTTGGCTGTGTTAAATTTGCTCTCCCAATTACTGTAAACACAAATGAATGAGTGACAGGACTAAGTCTGGGCCTCAAACCGTACAATGTAAATCAAATGTAGAAACTCTGAAAAAAATCTAACAGACACTGTATCGCTTCAGTGGGAGGCAAAAGTATCCTGTGGAGTTACAAAGACGGTTTCATTTTAGCCGAGTGAGTCTGCATGAGCGATGGAAGGTGAGAAGAAGAGAAGAAACACATTGGATTGAACTGAACGAAAAAAAAAGTAATGGAACGGGTAACAAGGAGAAGAAAGTGAGAAATACAAAGCGTTGGTCTCAAATTGAAATACATCGAGAGCATCTGCAGAGAACACAGAGAGAAAGGAAGAACAAAGAAAAGCAGATAGGAGACAGCTTACATGATGGGTTGAGTGTCAGGAGGGAATCATAAGAGATAATGACAGCGGTGCAGGGCTCTAACACACTTCAGCAGTCCCGTCAGTGTCTGATGGATGAGGTCTGGGCTCTTAACTACTCGCTGGACCAACTCAAACACACTCCACACAGAACACTCCACAGTCTTCCTCGTGTGATCCATAGGCAGCAAGGTCACATACTATTCAAAAGATGAAATTACCGTTATCAAACAAATGTTCAACTTCCACACTTCCAGGTTCTTCTCGGAGTCATGGAAGAGAGCCATTTCAGATTTATGATTCAAATCAGGCTGAAATGATGCATGTCTGAGGCATTCTGGTTGCTGAACATTTTGTTCCCAAGCTAGACAGTATATAAATTCTGGTTGTAGAAGATTTTGTTCCCAAACACTATATGTACATAGTAGAGGACACAAATATTACACCTCCTGTGGAATTGTCATTTTGTTCTCAACATATTAACTTAATTTTAATAACTAATTTCTAATATCTAATTTATTTGGACTTGCCATAATGACTGAACAGTTCATTATATCTGTAGATATTTTGTAAGATACTAGTATTTAGCTTAAAGTGCATTTTGAAGTTAATTACTGTAGGTTAAGGCAGCTTAGGTGAATGATTGAACAGTGTTTTGTTCTGTAGTCAATCAAAAATAATAATAATAATAATAATTTAAGGGGTGTTTGACTCTTCCTAGTCCTCCCAGGTTAAAACATCTGTCAGAGGCTTTAAATAAGATCAATCAATTAAATTAATTTGATGAATAAACCATTACAGAGCTCTGGCCTGCAGTGGCTTCACACAGCACGGGCGAAATCACACACTTTCTCCACTGCAGCTCATATTTATCGTCGATCTTTCTTCAGCCTCATCCGATCCTCCTTCCAGATCAGCCCAATCACCAGTGGTCAGGCAGAATAGCTAATCTGCACAGAAAAAGTCACGCACAAACATAACTGAGCACACCAGAGTGAGCCTTACATCTCCCGACAGTGCTAACACCTGAGCCACCGTGCCACTTAACGTATTCATTCATTCATTCATACATTCATCTTCGGCTTAGTTCCTTTATTCATCAGGGGTCGCCACAGCATATGTTTTACGCAGCAGATGCCCTTAAAGCTGCAACCAAGTACTGGGAAACACACATACATGCTCACATTCACACACTCATACACTACGGCCAGTTTAGATCATCCAATTCACCTATAACCCATGTCTTTGAACTGTGGTGAGAAACCGGTGCACCCCAAAGAAACCCACATGAACATGGGGAGATCTTTCAAACTATACTCAGAAATGCTGGCCCAGCCGGGACTCAAACCAGGGACTTTCTTGCTGTGAGGCTAACCACTGAGCCATCGTATTTATGGTAAAACTGTATTTCTATGCTCTGTTTGAGTATTAGTAGACGGTCTACTTAATATCTGTTAATACTGACATTCAACAGACATTTAACTGACTATAAGAAACTTTGCAACTACATGTCAACTTACAATAACCCTACCTCTAACCCCAACCCTAACCCCAACCTAACAGTCTACTTATAATCTAATGAGAATTAGTTGCAATGTAACTTAAATTCAACAAACAGACCATCAAAATAAACTGTGACCCTGATTAATTGAATAATTTCTTTGCTCACTTGGGAAATATTTGAAAAAGAATTCAAATTAAATACATTTTTGCAGGAGGGCTAATAATTTTGTCTTCAACTGCATATTAATTGCAATGCAATAAAAACTGCAATGTGGCAATGTGAGATAAATTGAATTTCAAAGGCTGTGATGTAGTTAAATATGTGCATTGTGTGTTTCCGAGTGATACATTTGGGATCAACATGTGCTGACTGGCTTCACAAACCTGTGTTAAGTTTGATTCACAAAACTGATATTAAAAACAAAAATGGGTGTGTTTTTTTTTTATTTTATATTCAAAAATGATTTTAAACAGCTAGTGTTACTGATTTAGATCTAATGATTGCTCAATCAGAACACATTGCTCAGTCACACATTCCAAATGACATGATCATCTATAAAAAAGCCATCTCACCTATCTGCGTCAGATCTAGATTTGTCACCAGCTTTTAAAAGCCATGCTGATATTTATGCATGTTTACCATGGGACACTTTTCCTTTTTGACTGGAGGCTCTGTGCAGTTTGAGGTTTCCCTGTTTTGACAGGTGATTCTCCAGTCGTCAACAATGACAGCTGTTTAGACATTTCTAGATTAAAAGCAGCCATCTAGAGTTTAGTGGGGTCGACATGTTCATTTATATATCAATTGTTTTGCTCAAACACTCAAACAGATAAGAATAGTCTGTTACAATTTACAATTTGCACTATTTGCAAACACAATAGATACATGGAATATAACATAAACAATCCAAGGAAAATCCACACAAGTAATATATATATATATATATATATATATATATATTCATTCATCATTCATTTTCATTTCGGCTTAGTCCCTTTTATTAATCCGGGGTCGCCACAGCGGAATGAACCGCCAACTTATCCGGCATTTGTTTTACGCAGCGGATGCCCTTCCAGCCACAACCCATCTCTGGGAAACACATCCATACATTCTCATTCACACACATACACTATGGACAATTTAGCTTACCCAATTCACCTGTACCGCATGTCTTTGGACTGTGGGGGAAACCGGAGCACC
>CAIGQQ010008105.1:987576-1011020 GCA_903798035.1 Danio albolineatus
GGAGTTTGCATGTTCTCCCGTGGTTGCGTGGGTTTCCTCCGGGTGCTCCGGTTTCCCCCACAAGTCCAAAGACGTATAGGTGAATTGGGTTGGCTAAATTGTCCGTATAGAGTGTGAGTGTGTGTGTGGATGCTTCCCAGAGATGGGTTGCGGCTGGAAGGGCATCCGCTGTGTAAAAATATGCTGGATAAGTTGGCGGTTGATTCCGCTGTGGCGACCCCGGATTAATAAAGGGACTAAGCCGACAAGAAAATGAATGAATGAATAATAGACACCCGGCAAAGACACAGTGAAACGAATGGGGTTTAAATACACAAGATAATGGGGACTTATTAGAAAAACATTAGTGAGACTGATAACTAATAATTAGCGAGGGGGAGACAATGGGTCTTAGAGCATATGGCGAAAGAAACATAGAAAAAAAAGCACAAATAACAAAGAATTTATGACAACAATGATAAATACAAAATTAAATAAATTAATAGTGGATATTTATGGAAAAAAAATTACCTTAAATTTTATTAAGTAAACAGTTGTGCTTAAAATATCAATTTTATGGATGTTTATTATTTAGAAAAAAAAACTACACTGTACTTAACTGTTTAAGTTGAATCAAAATAACATATAAGTAACTTTACATTACAACAAATATAAAAATTGTTAACTTTACACTTTAAAAAGAAAACAATATTAACTTGATTTAATGTATGTTAAGTTAAAGTAACACAACAAAATATCAATTGTCAGTATTTTTGCAAAAAATAAATAAATAAATGACACTACACAGAAAATATGCTAATGAAATATACTAAATGAAAAATGTTTGTTTCCTAAAAATATATATATATATATAAATATATTTATAAATTTATAAATACACTGTGATTTAAAAATGAACTCATCTAAATTAAAGTTTTTTTTGTTTCTTTTTGTAGTTATCATCGGGAAATTTTAGTGAAAGCGAAAAAAATATATTTTATATGATACTTTTATGACATAAAAGTATCATTCATTCATTCATTCATTCATTCTCTTTTCGTCTTAGTCCCTTTATTATTCTGGGGTCGCCACAGCGGATGCCCTTCCAGCTGCAACCTTTTGCAAGAAAACAATCATACATTCTCATTTACACACATATACGGACAATTTAGCTTACCCAATTCACCTGTACTGCATATCTTTGGACTTGTGGGGGAAACCAGAGCACCTGGAGGAAACCAACACAATCGCAGAGAGAACATGCAAACTCCACACAAAAATGCCAAGTGACTCAGCCGAGGCTCGAACCAGCAACCTACTTGCTGTAAGGCAACAGCACTACCCATTGCGCCACTGCGTCACCCCTAAAAGTATATTATAAGTATAGTATATGATATTATATGATACTAAAAGTATCATATAATATAATAAAAAGTAACATGATGCTTGAAAAGAACTTACTTCAATTCGTAATTCCTCATGATTTGTTTCAAATTCGACTGAAGAGTAGGTTTTTTTAACCAGTAGTGTGGCTTCTAAAAGTCCACACAGACACAAACACACGCTTACACAAAGACAGAAAGAGAAAGAGAGAGATCCCCACGGCTCACCTCCCAAAATCCAGACTAGACTGCAAAAATTGTATATTTGTGCCATTGTAGAAGAGAAAGTACCACCTTTATCCCTGATAGCAAAAGCCTTGAGTCGAGCGCGTTTCTGAATCTCTCAGTGTGTGTGTTGTTTGAGTACACATTTCTTTTCAAGGTTATTTTAACTTTGCTTTTGGGGAATCATGCCGGGACAGATAGATTTGAACTGAGAAAGATAACCGAGCCTTAATATCGAGGGAAACATTGGTATAGCGTTTACACAGTCAACACAATGGCCTTTCTCCCTGCATCACTGATAACACAGGCCTCAAGCGTCTCAACAAAAGTTGTTTTGAGAAGCCTGTACATAAAGATCCACGGTTCTGGCAAAAAAATAAATAAATAAATAATGTGATTATTGAAATTTATTTGCGACTCAAACAAACGCTTCTGACCTTTGCTCTGCATCTGGCTGCAGTACAGGAGACTCGCATTTACCTGATGCTTGGCTTTTCCGCTGGGGCTCCGTCTCTTCCACCAGGACTCGCTTGATTCATTCTCCCTTTAAAGTAAATGTGTCACTTGTGGTTTAGCTACTTTGTGGCGTATTCAGAAGCTGAATGAGGGTTTTGTGCCCTTGAGGCTGAATGCAAACAGGTCTTGAGCAGAAAGAGAGAGAGAGAGAGAGACTGGACTGATGGAGGAACTCAGACAATGAGACTGTCAGGTGGCCTCGGAGGCGTGGCAAAGCCCATCAATCATTCTGGCCAATGAACATCAAAAACAACGTGAATATCAAGAGTGAAGGTCCGAGAGAAAGCCAGACTCTAAATATAGAGCCGCCTATTGGCGATGCAATTTTTCACGCCAGTTAAATGCGCCCTGACAAGAGTGCATAAGACGCTTTTCTCCACGTCGGACAGGTGACCTTCGTTCGAACGTTTCTATATCATTACTATCCTACCTTTGACTCACCAGACATATCTTGTTCCTTTTCAGACTCACTTCATTTATCAAAGTTTTTTGCATGGCATGTCTTATTTAGGTAGGCCAAGGTTGACAAAGTTAGCGGAAAGAGATTCAATTTCGGCGTTTGAATGGGATCAGTAACTCGCTCATACACACAGAGAAACTGAAGTATATAGCCTACTGTAGTGCATTTCCTTTTGAGTAATTGATCAGATGAGCTGTCTGAGAGTGTATTATGTTCTCCAGCACCACTGCTTGGTGTTGTCATTGTGAAACAACTCATACTTTACTAATTGCTTTCCAACTATAGATTCAGTGTGTCATTTTTGATCTTTTCACCCAATGTGCAGACCGAGAAGGAAAAAAAAAGCACTGAGAGGTGGACCAAAAGTAAGAACCAACAAAACAAGAAAAAATAGGAGGCATCATTAGTCACAGCGTGACTTAAATGCACCCAATTATGTTGATTATATGCATACATGTTAAACATGTTCACAGATACACTACTAGTATCTTTAGTATTGTTTATTAATGTGAACATCATTATATCTATTATATATAACTGTGCTTAAATCATAAATATTCAGAATGCCCTTATTATGCTCTTTCATTTATTAGTTTTCATATAATGAGTAACTCTTTGAGAATGTAAAAAGAAATATGCAAAGATCAAAGTACATGATAAATAGTGTTATTGTCTCTTAAAAGAAACAACTGATTCTAAACTTGTTTAAATCCTCCACAAAACTACATAGATTTGTAACATCTCCTTTACTCACTAAAGCCACATGTAAATTTTGCAATTAGAGGGCATGTATTCACAACAAACAAACATAAAGTTTGACGACGTGGTTTGATTTCTAAATCAAGCTTTTCAGTATCGAAGCTAATACTTTAAGCAAGTAGTGAGGTAGCATCCACATAAACTACATTTACTAATCATGGATCGGTGTCTGGTCGATGAAAGAAAATCCATATTATAGCGATAATGGGGAATTCTTTTTCGTGCTTTACGGTGGCCGAAAAAAAAGTTTTTGGTGAGTTACTGCCACCTCTCGCTCCAGTCGGTGATGTTGCTAATTAATCATTGGGCTGACATGAGAAACTTGCTTGATGGAAAGATGACTGTAGAGGAATTATTTATAAAGCAGAACCATACCTTGAAGTGCGTCTTAAAGTTAATTCTGATGGGGGAAACCGGGGCACCCGGAGGAAACCCATGCGAACACAGGGAAAACATGCAAACTGCATGCAGCCGAGGCTCGAACCAGTGAACTTCTTGCTGTGAGAACCATGTTCTGCCTCAGCATGTTCAAGTGATGGAAAAAAACCTGACAAAAACCTGAGTGATTTTTTTTTTTTTTCATATTTCTTTGTTTGTTAGTTCAGTGTGAATTGCTCTTAAAAGCATACAAAAATCAGGTTTGGTAAAATAAAGGGATACACTCCTTTAAAGATTGTTTTTCAACGTTTCAGCAATTACAGCAGATATTTGATCTACTGAGTACCCATTTTTTAAAAATATCTACAAGCTCGCAGTTTTGCCCAAAAGAATGTTATATCATTTCCTATTGAACGCCCAACCCCCCTAGTAGAAATTTTGATTCTACAGAACCCATTTATAATTTCAAATATAAATAATAAATGATCACAGTTAGAATGTGATGTTTCATTAGAACATCTCAAAATGGCGTGGGAAGAGGATCTCGGGGCAGAAATTGAAAACTGGCAATGGGAGGAAGCACAAGAACAAGTTCATTCAAGTCCTGTGTGTATCAGGCATGGTTTAATACCATTTAAGATTCTGCACCGACTCCACTTGTCTAAATTAAAGCTCTCTAAGATGTTCCCTTCAGCAGACCTACTGTGTGATAGATGCAATCAAACCCACGCATTGCTTGGTCACATGTTTTTGAGTTGTCCTAAAATTGTTAATTCTTGGATATCAGTTTTTTAACTAATATCTGATGTGGTGAGGAAATAAATATACCCCGGGCCTATTTTAGCTATATTTGGTGCAGAATTATCAAAAAATCAACGTACAGTAATTCGATTTAATACCATTTTGGCACGTAAATTGATTTTACTGAATTGGAACTGAAAAGATCCTCCATGTTGCTCCATATTAATAAAAAAAATGTCATGTCTTGCCTTTCAACTTGAGAAGCTAAGACTTGCCCTTAAAAATAAAACAAACAATTTCCATTCATTTATTTATTTTCTTTTCGGCTAAGTCACTTTATAAATCTGGGGTCGCCACAGCAGAATGAACCGCCAACTCATCCAGCATTTGTTTTACGCAGCGGATGCCCTTCCAGCTGCAACCCATCTGTGGGAAACAAACAATTTCCATGTAATATGGAATTCATTTATTAAGTACTTTAACAAGAAAGCAGTGATTGAACCCTGGTTGAAACACCTCAAATTCCCCCTTTATTTAATTCTTTTATTTTTTTATTTTTATTTTTCCCTTTTCCCCCATATTTTTCTGTTTTTCTTTTTTTTTTTTTCTTATACATGCAATAGTAACATGATGTTACCCCTTTTGGTCCCACTTTATATTAGGTGTCGCTTATACCTGTGAACTTACATGGTAATTAGATGTGTAAGTAGTATGTAGCTACAGTGTATGTACACACTGGTAAATGGTATTTACTTGTGTAATACTGGTGTAACTACACTCATGTAACAACCCACTGAATAGTATTTGTAAGTACAAATGTGTAACAGGACATTGGGTACAACACTAAAAGTACACATCTGTAACAAGAATTATGTAGGTTCATTGTGTAACAACAATATGTACTTGCAGATGTTTTCCCACTTCCACACCTGTTTGCAGATCATGTACTTGTGAACACTGTATGGCAGAACTGATGCTGCATTAGAAGGTTTCACCTTGTGATACCAGTGTAATTACATGGTAAATCCACAGGAACTGTCCACTCAATATGAAGTGTAAAATGGTCACAAATAACTGTTCATACATTCATTAATTTTCTTTTCAGCTTAGATGGGTTGCAGCCGGAAGGACATTCACTGTGTAAAACATATGCTGGATAAGTTGGCAGTTCATTCCACTGTGGTGACCCCAGTTTAATAAAGGGACTAGGCTAATTTTATTTTAAACTTTATATTGTGGGCCGTTCCTGTGGAGTTACCATGTAAGTACACTGTTATTAAAGTGTTGCATAGAAGATATTTCTACAAGTTACACAGTAATTTGTGATTATTTTACACGTTATATTGAGTGGACAGTTCCTGTGAATTTACCTTGTAATTACACTGGTATCACTAGGTAAAACCTTCAAATGCAGCATTAGTTCTGCC
The DNA here is from genome assembly GCA_903798035.1 of Danio albolineatus. Lineage (NCBI taxonomy): Eukaryota > Metazoa > Chordata > Actinopteri > Cypriniformes > Danionidae > Danio > Danio albolineatus. The sequence goes on from CAIGQQ010008105.1 coordinate 993,444, forward strand.
ATACAGTGTTCACAAGTACACGATCTGCAAACAGGTGTGGAAGTGGGAAAACATCTGCAAGTACATATTGTTGTTACAAAATGCACTTACATAATTCTTGTTACAGATGTGTACTTTCCTAGTGTTGTTACCAATGTCCTGTTACACATTTGTACTTACAAATACTATTCAGTGGGTTGTTACATGAGTGTAGTTACACCAGTATTACACAAGTAAATACTATGTACCAGTGTATACATGCACTGTAGATACAGTACATACTACTTACACGTCTAATTACCATGTAAGTTCACAGGTATAAGCGACACAATATAAAGTGGGACCCAACTTTTTGTTTAAAAAGGAAAAAAAAGTAAACATGTAAAAGTTATCATTAGTACTGATGCAAAAAATACAAAAAATAATAAATAAGTAATAAAAAAATAAATAAATCAACAATACAAAAAGTGCATTGCCAATAAGAAATGTGTGTACAATCGTACTTTACAAAGAATCCCCCTTTTCTTTTGTCTTTGACACTCTTTGTCATTTACCAAGAAATCAATCAGGACATTGTAGCCTACCAACAAGACACTGGCAAAACCCCAAAAACATGTCAGAGCATTGTGGGATTAACTTACGCACTTACATCAGGGCAAAGAAAAAAGAAAAACTGTCATCCAATACATAACATCAACTTCCCGACTGAATGTTCTGATTTACATTTTCAAATTATTATTCTGTCTTCTGTACTGTTTATTTATTAGAAAATGATTGCACTCGCTTGGGCTGATTTCCGTAGTTCGCTTTGCTGAATCACTGGGTAGAATTAAAGGTCTCCTTTGGCATGTGTCAACAAATGCTGTCAACAAACATATTCAGGGTCATTTAAAGAGATCGTGTTATGCCACACACACACTCACACACACGCAGTACATCAGCCAGAAGCAAGTGAGGCAGGTGGAAATTTGCATCATGTCAAGCCTTGTCCTGTCTGCTGGCTGCAAGAGATTGCCTCTTTCTCTCCTTCTCAGAAACACACACAGACTCTGACACACACAGAGACCTTGAAATACCTTGTTTACCTGGATTTGTGTGGCAGACACCGTCAAACCTAATCCCGTTTAAAGCTTATGTTTCTAATTCAACCTGACACGAAGCATGCAAATGAGTCTACCCACAACAAACACTCGCACACAGACACCAATTTGCCTCATAACACTTGTGACTTGTTGAAGATCTCTGTTAGAACAGCTGTTACAAATTAACACCTCTGTCACAGTCATATACGCAGCAGCATAAAGAATTATCGCAGGGATATCAGTGGCATATTTGGCAGGATAAGCAAATAAGTTATAAGCAAGGGAGCAAAATGAGAACTGGAAGCCAGACGAACACTATAAGACTAATGCTCATTGCCTTTTGATGCATTGCACATACTGCGAAACTAGATAATATTTAGCATATATACATTTATTGCAATGCCAGAGGAAAATTGGCTCTTCCAGCTGAGTCTGATTCATCTCTACTCAAACATCTTATGGAGGCTTTTCTTGCTACAGTCCTAAGCTACTGACATTATTGTTTGCAAAGCTGCTTTGAAACAAATTTGATTGTTAAGCCAATTCAAATAAACTCTCAAAATTGTATATAAACAATTGAAGAGATCAGATGCAAAAGCTTCTGAAATTTTTTTCTAAAATGAGCCTGTTTCTGTGTAGGTTCAGTAATTTCACTTGAATGTGCCTTCTTGTTCAAACTACTTATTTAAAATAAGCTGAAACAACAAAATTCTTGAAATTTCATTGGGACAACTTAATTTTTTTATATTTAATCAACATAAATTTGTTAAAAGTGTTAAGTTAACCTAATCGATTTGTTGGGACAACATGAATGAATCATGTGAAACCCTGCATTTTTTACAGTGTTTTTACTCCAAAAGTAGACCTTTTTGCAGTTATATGCCTCATTTTCTGTTTAGTTATGAGATTTAAATGCTGCATTTTAGTGACATTTAATCACTTTTAGCTGGATTAGCTTGCCGAGTACACATTTATTATGTCATATATCATAGGAAAACATAGGAATCTGTTAAAGTTTTAAATTAAAAACTGGAGCCTATTGTCATTTATTAGTCAAATAAAAAACTGGCCAGCACATTCAACATTACTCAGGCAGAATTTGGCCATTTCAACACAAAAACAATTAAAATATAATTAATAATAATAATAATAATAATAATTATAATAATAATAATAATTATAATAATAATAATAATAATAAAAATAATAATGTAGAGCTTCACAATTTTCTAGCCTCTCTTGTAAAAAGAAAAGTGCAATTGAAAGTTGCACAAAATAGTATTCAAATCAATTTTAATATGGGCCACTTTTGGTGCTTCACATGTTTGTTGGTCACTAAAAGTTACTTGTAAAATGTTTTCTCTGTTTAAAAACAATTCAGTAGCGAAATGTGACATCCCTTTCTTCAGATTGTATGTTTTCTAGCAGCTGGATGTTGGACACATAAAAAAAAAATTGTTAGCATTGGACAAAACTGATTAGCTGAAGTCACACTGTAGCAACAGCCAACAGAGGATTCCACTTGGTCTTAAAGCTTTTATTTTTTACTATTTATGATGTCATAGCAGTCAAAGTAAGATAAATGAGGGACAAATTTATGGGACAAATTCTAGACCTTTGTCAGGGAGGGGTGGGTCTTCCGAACCATCCGAACACCCCTAGGCTAAACTGCTTAAGAACGGTTATTGATGAACGGCTCTCCATGGAAAAGTCCTTTTAACTTGACACACATTTTAAAAATGTGGCATTCATGTGCCAGCAGCTGTAGACAGTGTATAATAGTCACACATGTCTGTCAAGTATGTATGTGAAAATGTATAGACTGTCTAATCTTGTAAGACTGTGGACCCTTCTGTGTACACATGCACAAGTAGCACAACACGACCTATTTAATTCCTTAACAACAGATAGATGGGCTGCTCATGCTAGAATTTTCATTAAAAGACATTTTAGGTTTAAAGTTTAGTGAATCTTACATTTAATGCACAATTAATGCTGTTCTCTTCAGAAAGGGCATAACCTTTAAAAGTTTAATGCAGAATCTGATCATTCATTCGTTTATTCATTTTCCTTCGGCTTAGTTCCTTTATTCATCAGGGGTCGCCACAACGGAATGAACCACCAACTTATCCAGCATATGTTTTACGCAGCAGATGCTCTTTCAGCTGCAGCCCAGTACTGGGAACTACCAATACGATCTCACATTCACACACATATACTATGGCCAATTTAGTTTATTCAGTTCACCTAAACTGCATGTCTATGGTCTGTGGGGTAAACCGTAGCACCTGTAGGAAACACATAAACACAGGGAGAAGAATCTGGTAATTAATTATTGTTTTTCATTATTCTATTTAATTTCTACATAATTTCATCATAATTAGATATTATTTCTACATAAATTTCATAATTACAAAATTTCTATTTAATTTCCACTTAATTCGACATAATTATTTAATATCAAGAATCTTCACAGTTCTGCTGATTGTGATAAAACACTTCTGCCTCTTTAAAGCAAACAGCGAAAAAGCAGGCACTGGAGATTTGTTACTTATTCCTGTTGTACCAAACCCATATTGAACCATGACTTCAGCACAAGCAATAAATACAGTACAGTGCAGATCAAATATGACAAACAGATGCTTAAGCGTAGGCTTGGAATTAATATTTCAGATTTTCTTCACAAGACTTATTTTCTTTTAAGATATATGTATTGTGTATGTGTATTGCCTGGACATTTTTGTTGTAACCAGAAATATCTAGGCAAACTTTTCTAAGTAGTGAAAGATCAGCAATGAGTATCAGTCAACAAAAGAGAATAAAACAATGGAAGAGGAAGCTCTATTTTGATCTTTTTTTCCCCCATTCTCTGTAAATGAGTTCCATGTTAGTTGACATGCTGTCAGGAATAAATTGTCACACTGCTGTGCACGTGATTTCATGCAAAATCTAATTCTCAGGATCATATTACACTCAGTGAGGCAAATGATTTTGTACTTGACGTATGACTACATTCACATGCACTCTCTTAATTTAATTATAAGGGGATTTTGGCAATATTGTGATTAAACGTTAACTTGTAAACACAATATTTCAAATTGATGTGATTAACCTCATAATTGTACACTGTAAAACATAATCAGTGTCCTAATTAACACGCTTTAGTTATTTTCATACTTGACTTTATCGAATGTTATTTTAATTAAGTAATTTTTGCATTAATGGAATTATGCTTTCAATGTCTTTTATCATATTTTACCATCTATTGTCTAAAACAGGGGTGACCAAACTTGGTGTAACATAACATATGTGAGCGTCCAACTGCAGTTATAAATAGTTTAGTCAGACAGGCAATGGTCAAACAGGAACAAACAGTAGAGATGGCCTACATTTCGACACAGTGTCGAGATCCTCAAGCGCAAGTGAGTCGAAACACTGCACTGAAGCATGATCTTAAACACCCAGGATACGTGACTAAGGTAATTCAAAACACACAGGCCACATGACTAATCAAAACACTCAGCCATGTGACTTAAGCGTTTCAAAGCATCAGTCATTTCATAAGCGTTTTGAGACCTCGTGAATCTGCGCTTGACTCACAACCCTCTATCTCAGGTAACATAATGGACCGTGCAGGCTGAGCTGGGTTCGAATCCCAACTTGTTTAAATATTCTGAAATTTTGACCAAAATTATGAATGTATTTTAATACTGTTTCTTTTTTTTATGACCAAAACAAGACATATTTATTGACATATTTATTTATCAGTGTTCATTCGGATGTAAGATCAATGTTTAAACAAAACACATTACAAGAACAGAGCACTTAAAAACTAACATTTATAACTGCATCACCCTGGTTTCCAACCCATTATCTCTGCAAGCTGTTCAGGAACTCTCTCTGCTTCACTAAGTCACTTGAAACCTCAACTCTACAATGTGAAGTTTCTTAAGGTTTTTTAAGTATATTAACTAATTTTGAGAGGAGCACGAGATTATGATTGAACACGGCTGGTCCCGCATTAACTAACGCATGATTCCCCGATCAAATGAATTCTAACTCACTATAAATATCCTTAATACAGTTATCTTCACCTTGAAGAATCCCCCTTCCAGCCCTACTACTCCACCTTTCCCTTTATAGGGTAACACGGTGGCCCAGTGGTTAGCCCTGTTAACTCACAGCAAGAACGTTACTGGTTCAAACCCTTAAGAGGCCAGCTGTCATTTCTATAGTCAAGCTCTTAACCAGCAGTATATCGCTACGCAAATTATAATCTGTCGGCTCTAAACAAAGGAGGGTGTTCCCGAGACTCACCTGAGCTCAAACCCCCTCTCGCTGGGAGACCTGTGCTCAAAGATCTTATGAGCTCAGGGCTCTCTCCTGCGACAGCATGGCAAACTTGCTTTATAATCAATCATCAGCTTAGTGTGAACTCTTGAAGTGGGGTTAAATACCTCATTTTGCTTAATTATTTGCTGAAGCTGTTCCAGAGCAATACATAAAAATGACCACTAGGTGTACTGGTGTACTGTAGAGATGTATCGAAGCTTCGATACATTTCCTTCGGTTGTTTTAGTGTTTCATGAAGCCTTGTTCTGCCCACCACTAACAAACAGATACATGAGGGTAATCCAAAATCGTAGTCACAGTCACAGGTGAAAGGTCGGTGCAGGAGACAAACAGCATAAACAATAACCAAAACAGGGCTCAAAAACCACATAAGAACAAGGCAAGGAAACAGTGTAGAAAAGTTACAGGAACTTGTTTGAGAGGTAACTATATAGTCCAGATGATTAGTCCATGATGAGTTACCAGCTGTGTGAGTAATCAGTGATCCAAAACTGGTGTGTGTGTGAGGTGACTGATGGGAGTTGTAGTTCATATAGTGGCAGAATTGTAGTCCATGTGATAATGCATGTTTTCCAGTGATCTGCAAAGCCTTGGTCCGGGAGAACCAGTGTTCTACAGCGTTTAGTTTCAACCCCAATTAGACACACCTGAACCAGCTAATCAAACTCTTTCTAGATATACTAGAAACCTCCAGGCAGGTGTGTTAAAAAAGTTGAAGCTAAACTATGCAGGACACCAGCCCTCCAGAACCAACTTTGGGCATTCCTAAACTAAAAGATACTAGAGAGCTGATTTTTGCTAACAAGGAAATTGTTACTTTTGAAAGTCTACATGTCAACAAATATGGATTTAAGCAGAATATTATAATTCAAAAAATATATTTTTGGTAAATAAATATTTTAATGTCAAAAACAGAACCTGCAATTGTGGTATCAGAGTTAAAAAAAAATCCATTGAGGTGTGCAAGTAATGGTGGTAAAATTCAGAACTAGTTTTAAACAAAAAACAGGACTGCTGTCACCAATGATATATTGTCTAACAACACAAGACAAAAAAATCAGGCAAATCTGTTTGATGAAATAAAATAATCCCAAAAAACCCCCCCCAAAAAACAGACTAGGCATCAAACAGACAGATTAGACAGAGTGTAGACATTCATTAGCTGTCTATCTGATGACAAGTCCCATTTTAGTAGATTCTAACTGATTTAACAAAACTGACTGTGTTTGGATAGATATTGAATGTATTTAAACACATTGCAAGGATGTGTTTCTGATTATATAAATTACATACATTACTGGTGCACATTTAAAGAGAGTCAATGAGTCTTATTTGATTGAAATATTGTGACCTTACAGTTGAAGCAGACTCAAACTTAGCGTGGGTGTCTTGTAAACATTCAAAATATACTGTAGTTTGCACTAAAGTACTACTAGGCTACTGAACGTCGTTTATGACATATGACAGGCCATAATTTGCAAACTCGAGAGTTGCTGGCTCAAGCTATTTTCATGCTATAATTTAAGCAAAATACAACTGATTAAAGAAAAAAAGACTCTCCCACTCTTTCTACAGCTGTTCCGCATAGTTTGACAAGTCTGTTTGCTCTGTGAAAAATTGCACAAGTTTCTACAGACACCGCAGACCCTTTAATATCCCTATCCAAACATAAACTTTTGCAATCATAACAAACTCTGCAGATGTACTAACACACAAATGTGCGCACGCAAACACTGACGCATTTCAGCCTCTAAACTTGTAATAAGCGTCTTCTGAGATACGCCACATATCATAAATCCTTCATTAGTCATTCTTTCTCTGCGTGATGAATGTCTTCGCCCCAAGTGAAATCTATATCAGATTACAGCAATATTAATGTTTCAGACATTTTCGCATTCTCCCTCCCTCTACATACACAGATCCCCCTGGAGACCGAGCCTTTTCAAAGCTTAGTCTATGTTAGCACGACTTGCACAGTGTACACTCACAGTTGCGTGATCGAGATGCTCATTGAATACACAAGGCTTGCTTGATGAAGGAGACGGAGACTTTGATCAAAGACTCTTCAAGGTACACAAGTTGAAAAAATACACAGAAACAAACCTTGTTTGCTATTCTTTATCTGATCTCCATATAGCTGTCACCTTGGAAAGGTGTAATAAAAGAGTATCTCTCTGGTGTCTATATATGAGAGAGACATACAGAGAAAATGTAATTAATCTTACAACAGCATCAATGAAGCTATGGCTGACTGACAAATAGCCAATTGTGCGTTTCCCTAGGTAATATAGGGCTAATATTAACCATCATTTTCCTCACTCAAAGGGACCGACAAAAGTTGTGGTGTGGATGTTAGCTTAAAATTGTGGCAATTTTGTGCTGTTGTAAGCTCATTTTAGCTCGATTTCATTAGCTAATATTGGACTCCTCCTTGGCAGCACCGGACGTCTTCGCCTTTTTCAACAGCCAATTTTGCTGTCCAATATTAGCTAATGAAGTCAGCACACTGCAGCTCTGAGTGCAGACTCTAATGAGACTAAGCTGTGTAGAGTTTAAAATGGGATTATGTCTGTTTTACACAGTCTTTCTGACAAATTAGCCCTGTGGCAGCAGATCCGTAAAAAAAAAAATATATATATCCACTCTCAGTCCACCTCACATCCACATTGATTCATATTAAATGTAAAATTAAAACAGTTACTTATTTATTTTATAAGCTCTCCGACAGACAGGGGCTGCAAATTAGCTATTAGCTAGAGGCCTCTGTCTAGCGCATTATGTAACATTGTCTGATAATTATGTAAGCTTCCTTTGGTATTACTGTAAAATAAACAAACAAATTAATTCAATAAATTTAAAATTTTAATTTCAGGTAGTGCTTTTTGGCCTAAAAAGTGTTATATAAGTTATGTGTGATCACCTCAATGGTCAACTGAAATTGTATTTACCAGTAAGATAAAGCATATCTGAGTTGTAATGTCAAAGGTATACAGTAAATATATGATTTTCTACAGAAAAGTCACTTATCTTAGTTTAACTATGTTTATATATTTGATTGTAACTTTATTGTAATTTGATTGTAATGCTATAATGTGCACCTTTTGTAAAGCTGCTTTGAAACAATAATAAATGTAAAAAAAAAATGCTGTACAAATAATAATAATAATAATAATAATAATAATAATAATACATTTTATTTGTGATGTGCTTTTCTTAGACTCAAAGCGCTACAAGGCAAGAGACTAACAATACAAGGCAAGCAGAAACAGTACAACAATAAGAAGATGCAAAAAAACAATAAGAATATGAACCATAAGATACAATAAAAAGTTAACGAATTGATCATCCTAAGTTAAAAGCAATGCTAAAAAAGTCAGTCTTAAGAAGTTTCTTAAAACAGACAAGAGAGTTGGTATTCCTAATACTGATGGGTAGTGCATTCCACAGCTCAGGCACACTGTATGAGAAAACCCTGCCACCCATGGTCTTGAGTTTACAGCGTGGCTCATACAGGGTAAGTCCCGATGCCGAACAAAGACTGCGTACTGGGGAGGCGAGAGCCACAGGGTTACAGATGTAACCAGGTGCTAGCCCATGCACTGCTTTGTTAAAAATCAAGGTCTTAAAGTCAATCCGTGATTTAATATGAAGCCAGTGTTATTGTTAAAGTAGAAGTAATATGATGAATAAACTTCATTTTATGATCCTAAACAATAACAAAAACAAAGCTGTTTCACTTAATTTTTCTGTGAAGGAGCTTGGAATTGTGGGAGTTGCCGCAAAGGCACTGCTCCATTGTCTTCAAGAGTGAAGTATCATACTAATGCCTAGCTCACGCTGTAGGATTTCAGCCACAATTTGGTTGTCTGAGACAAAATTTGGAAATCTTAAAAGATTCCAATAATCCTAGCCCACAATCATCTGTGGTCTTACATGCTCACCAACAGATAAAGACAGTCTTAATTAAAATGAATGTATCACGCTCACTTTGCTCAATATCATATTAATCTTGAGTATGTATAGAGTATTACTGCATCCATAATTTTTCCCAAAAGTCTTTGGTTTGTTAACACTAAGGTAAGACAAAGTTACAGCTTTCCAATTCTCTATATGAAAAAAAAAAAAATACTGTGGCTGGATCTATTGAGTCAACCCAGCGCAAGCACAACAGCTTCTGCTTAGCAACTGACTACATCTTGTGATTTCACTATATATAAAACAGTGGACAACTTTGTTATCATAACCCAGTCACTTACTCGCATGTAGTTTAAGAGAACTTGATGAATTAGCATGCTGTAAATCCAGCAGCTCTAATCTCCATCCCAGTGCATAGGGCTAAGATGCATCATGTCATAAACCAGAACACATCATCATGGAAATACAAAAGTGATGCGTTTTAAAGTTAATAAACTGTGGTTGAAGATAAGCTTTCCCTCACATTCAAAAGCACACATATTGGGACTCATTCTCTGCCAAATCCTGTGGTGTCTGCCAAATGATATGTTGTCTGCCTCTGCAACCAAGAGCCATGTTCTGAAAAAAACAAACAAAAATAAATTAATTAATTTAAATTCGTTCTGACCCAGAAGTAAGATTTTTGGATAATAAATACTCTGTTACACTCAATTAATGTTTTGAAAGTTGAAGAATGCATGGACAGTTGCTGCGTGCCTACTCACATACTTAATACTACACCTTAAAAGTATACTTTTTTGTGAAGGAAAAATATATACTTTTGAGTGTGTGACAGAAGAATATGCAAGCTTTGAGACATACTACAGTACTTCCTCATTAACAGAGCATTGTGTTGCTTAGTTATGAGCTCTGTCAATCATCCACACATCATCCACATTTCTTTCATATTTAATATCCTACCTTATTGGAGAGGCATCAGCGGGTTAATCTAACATTCACAAGTCTTTAATGCAGAGAAATCTCCTCAGGTGTTTGGATAATTCTGTATTCAGATGTTAATGTCCAAACACGTCTTTATATAAGTTCAGTATTCTTGATGCAGATGAAATATACCACAGAAAATGTGATTTAAATATTTTCCAGTGGGCTAGATATTAATTAACAGTCATACAAACATCTTTACCGAAGCCTCTCTACTTGACGGTTGGTCATAGATGTCCACCATGTTGTAGTTTATTTACACTTTTCACCCACGTTTGAAGTTCTAAACGAATTCACGTCCACCGCGCAATGTACTCTGGGCAGTATCAGCAGTATTCAACCTTTGGCATACTCTTTTCAACATACTACGGTTTGGAACAAACTAATTCTATTTTCAAATACTATTAAGGACAGATAGTATGCGAACTGGGACACAGCAAGTGATTATCCAATGTTTGTTATAGAAACTACTAGCCTCTCTGAAATCACCGAAACTACAGTTACTCTGATAGAGTTCTTGAATATTTCAGACACATTCCTGCAGTGAGACTTCACCAGCAATGACCGCAAAAACAAGAACCAATGGGTGCGCCAAATCTGACAACTCTAAATCACTGCAAGAAAATGTCTACATTTTCTTATCAGTGCATCTTGTGAACAAATGAATGCTATAGATTGTTTATGTTTGCTGAGAGGTGTCATTTCAACTAGGGTTACTGAATGTCATCAGATATGATGACACTTGATTGTCATACAGTCTGACATTTTGACAAGTGAGATCTTACAATGTGACATGAGCATCACATTCCTACAGACAAGCCAAAACTGTATAGGAGGATTCAAAATTGCACAGTGTGAACCTGGATTAACATGTATTCATTAGACAGACATTGCTTTCCTAACTAAAAAATCTGTTTCAGCATACAGATGATGTTTTTCCCTGCTTAACTTCTGTATACTGGTTTATGGTGTCAGTACTGATCGAGTTTTCTGTTTTTATATCTGTTATATATACATTATTTCTGTACTGTTATGGCCTGTTTCCACTTAGTGGTACAGTACGGTATGGGTCACCTTCATCAGGCTTGCGTTTCCACTGCAAAAAGGGTACCAATAGTAGGCGTGGGCATGGTGTACGGCAGAAAGTTTCAGTCGATGTCATTCTTACTCGAGGAAATGTCAAAGTGAACCTGTACGGGTCGTTCACATATCATATGAGAAGTACTTCTCACAAAACAGATGCTATTTACACATAAATACTTAATGTTTACACATAAATAACTGTTTATTATTAACCTTTCTATGAACATGATTTGATTAAAACTACAGATCAATGATAGTGGCTGTTCATCAAGATGACAACAAGGTTTGTTTGAGCTCAGGTCAACCATGGCTCATGATTATATGTATATATTATTACGGTTTAATGTCTCAGTTGTGCATTTAAAAATGGCGGTTTCTTTGTTTTCATTCTCCTGGCTTGTTGCCTGAGCAGGTGACATATCTCTGTAAACCAATAGCACTCTTGCTTCGTCTTTTGGTACCCATTGCAAAGGGTACCCAAAAAGTGGTATGGTGCGGTTTGCTTATAGGTACCTTAAGACAGTGGAAACTGCCATAGAAGCATACTGAAACAAACCGTACCATACCGTGCCACTCTTACTGTGCCATTATTTTAGTGTTACCTGCTAAATTACTACTCATTGTCAAGTTAAATTTACATCTGAGAGTGCTAAATGATATTACATTACATTGCTATATGTAGTATCTTGGTGGTTATCTTAAGAAAGTTGTTACATGCATGAAGTAAGCTAGATTAATTTCAAAATGTCACATGAGAGTGTCTATACAGTTGCTCACCTGTCTCTGTCCATGGTTTGTACTGAAGTAAAATCCTTTTCCAAGGTTATCGGATAAAGTGCAGACAATGGCAGGCATTGAAAACCCCATTTCAGTTATCATCTATTCTCATCGATGCATAGAGAAAATCCCCACTTTAATTATTGCAAATCTATATATGCTACTGTTGTTCAATCTGTCTTCATTTGATACTTTTTTTATAATGGATATTGCATATTACATCATATTTGGGCTAGATTCTCACTTTCTCACATGCTGTCTTTTCCACAACCATACTAAAATGCTGTATGACAACATTTTAAAGTGATACTGAAATACTGATTGGTTTGCTTCATGCACAATGAAAAAAAAGAAATTGTTTAGGGTTTAGTTCAGAAGCAGTTTTTAGATTTACAAATGAACAATTATGTCGTCTAAGTGAATGAGCAAAAATGAACAAAATCCCAAAGGTTTTTGTAGGAAGAAATCTGACTAATTTTATTTATGGTTCCCAGATGACTCAGTGCAGCTATTTTGGGGTCCAGACTTGATCAGACTAGTGTCGTCTTTGTTACATCAGCCTAAAGGAGATCCAGCATTGTACTGTTTATTGTGTGAACATGACCATCCAAGCAAACACACAATATTCATCTCACCTGGAAACAGTGATAAATTTGTTTTGATTCCGAGCCGCCTCACGCCCCCGAAGACCAGCAAGGCTCCCTCAGCTGCCAGTCATCTGTTCTTTAGTGCCACTAATCTGCCTTCTCATCAGGTCTTCAACAGAGATCACACTCTGTTTTAATTGACCTGATGTGTCAGCATATCATGAGCAATGAGGCAGAGCTCCCAAACACTTGCCAAATCTTGGAACAAAGCCAATAGATGTTTTTTTTGCTCGGTCAGTTCCCAGAAATTAAATGAATGGTTTCACTTCCCACTTTCAGAGGCCCTCAACCAGCAGTGGGATCATAACATCTGCTGCTGTTGTTCAATTTCTTGAATCAAAATGGATGTCAAACATCCCCAGTAGTGGATAGATGGATGAATGAACGAATGAATGAATAAATGAAGTCCATAAAAATTCCTTGAGTTTCTGAAGACAGAGAACTTTGGACTCCTAATTAATCTATAGCATTTTTCGCACAGCGATACCGGTAAATATCCAGAAAATTTCTGGAAAACTTTACAAGCAAATTCATGCGCTGTTCACACAGGCAAGGACGTTGTGGAATTTATCCGGAAAAGACCATTCACACATCCATTCTAAAATACCTGTAAATTCTGACATCATTAACCAGAAATGAGCTCTAAACGGCTGCACTTGTATTCAAAACAAAGAAGGGGTCAAGCTTTTGTTTATGGATTCACTTTTATTTAAAGCTTTAGCATTCATGCAGATGCTTTTTACCAGAGACATCCAAAGGCAGAACCGCGAACCACAGCTAAATGTTTGCACATTTGACTACATTACATAGATAAGTATTGTGAACAACTTGGACAACAATATGGAGGAATACTTTCGAGATGTACATAATGTGTGTGTGTGCTGGTGCTCACGTGTCTAGCAACTGAAGCAGAGCTTGAAAGTAAACAAACAGTCTGGAAAAATATTGGATGTAAGGATGTGAATGCGTTTGAATGTTCTGATTGGCTGGAGTAGACATCTCACATCATGTTCTAATTATGAACACGCTCTTTCCGGCAATTTTTCTTCTGCGTTCACACAGAGCAGCATTCGGGCAAATTACTGGTAATGTTACAGATTCTCTTTCCGCAAAATAGCCAGAACAAATTTACTGGTATTTTTACGGGTATTTACCGGTAAAAAGGGCCTGTTCACACATACAGACCTTTACGGAAATTTGTCGTTAATTTTCTGCAATGGTTTGTGTGAAAGGGGCTAAAGAGGTGATTTATTAGGAGAAATGTATATCTTAGCACATGTTTTTGGCATTTTTCAAAATAGGCTCATTCTGAAAACGTAGAACTACAGTATATACATTTTTGGAGATTGTGAATTATGTAGCCAGAAGTACACATAGCTGTATTTCATCTTTAAAACAAATTCTTCGGGGTGGTATGAAGCTGTTCCTTTTTGTGTTTACCAGCTGACCGATTACCTTTATATGGACAGCTTTTCCACTTTTCACTTTTCCACCGCCATATACAGACTTGAGACACAGAGAAGGGTTCACCTCGACGACGGAGTTCGAGTCTGGCAAAGAATGGCTAAAGAAAGCGGGTAGGATAAAATTAGGTCAATTGGTGCTTTTGAAAACACTATTGGTTGGGTTTAGGGAAGAAGGAGGGTGGGTCAATCGGTCAGTCAGTCATTCAGTCAGTCAACAGAAATGTATATAGCAGTACGTTTTCAGAATGAGCCTGGGTATTTTAAAAAGGTGTTTAATTATAATCCTCATTTACAAGGAAACATAATTTCTAGACATACACAGAGCTCACACATTGTTTAACATGTTAAATGTGTTCAATTAGAGGTGATACCATATGACTTGTAAATTATAATATTTAATAATAATAATATATTATAATATAAATACAAATAAAGGCTTTAAAATGGTGAGATTTAATCACTTATAACAAGATAATTATTTGGTGTTTTTATTTTATTTTTTTATTTATTTATTTATTTAGGCGCCACGGTGGCCGAGTGGTTAGCACGTTCGCCTCACAGCAAGAAGGTCGCTGGTTCGATCCCTGGCTGGGCCAGTTGGCATTTCTGTGTGGAGTTTGCATGTTCTCCCCGTGGTTGCGTGGGTTTCCTCCGGGTGCTCCGGTTTCCCCCACAGTCCAAAGACATGCGGTACAGGTGAATTGGGTAAGCTAAATTGTCCGTAGTGTATGTGTGTGAATGACAATGTGTGGATGTGTTTCCCAGAGATGGGTTGTGGCTGGAAGGGCATCCGCTGCGTAAAACAAATGCTGGATAAGTTGGCAGTTAATTCCGCTGTGGCGACCCCGGATTAATAAAGGGACTAAGCCGAAAAGAAAATGAATGAATGAATTTATTTTGTTTAATCCAAATAGTATTACATTGAGAATTCATGTAACTACTGCAGAGTTTTGGAAGGCAAAATATACATATATATATATATATATATATATATATATATATATAGTGTTTTGGACACTTGCAACCCATACACAACTCTCCTCGCATTATTTCAGTCTCTTAAAACATGGCTTAATGTGTAAAAACAGTTATATTACAGGATCAAATTCAATGTACACATTATTAACATCTTCTGTTGCATTTTTTACAGTTTTGTGAGCTCATCTAAAGTGAGAAAAAGGAAATGATTGACAGAGTGTTTCATAACAATAGATAATTTCAAGATACAAAAAGTCTATTAGTTAGTCTATATAGTCGATTGTTTAATGCTTAATAAATGATGAACCATTTGCTGATGTTTAATAAACAATTCATAGTGTGCAGTTATTATAAAGTGTTATCAAATGGGGCTGACCTCATTGTGCCAAGTGTAAAATTTGGTGCTGGGGAAAATGATGTAGGTTTGTTTTGTGCTTGGTCCATTACTTCTAGTTCCGCTCTTAATGCTTCAGCATACCAAACACTTTCAAATCTCTAAATTTGTAGGAACAGTTTGTGGAGAGCATCTTCCTGTCCCGACATGACTTTACACCAGTGCACAATGCAAGATTCTTTAAGCATGGATGATTAAGTTTGGTGTGGAGGAACTTGACTGGCTTGCACAGAACAACTTTGGGATGAATTAGAGCAGACACTGAGAGCCAGTCCTTCTCATCTAATGTCAGTGTCTGACCACACAGATGCACTTCTAGAAGAATTGTCAAATAATCCCATAAGCACACTCCTAAAGCTTGAGGAAAGTTTTCTCAGAAGAGTTAAAGCTGTTATAGCTGCAAAAGAGGGGCCACCTTCATATTAAACTCCATATTACCCTGAATATATGCAGGCAAACAGATGAGCCCACAATATATATCCACCGTCTTAATGCATTAAGCAATATAAGCTTCAAAATGCAATTTAGTGTGTTGAATTCATATTTGTGGGAAACTTAAACAGACTCAATCTACAGTAATATTTGATGTTTTCTTTTTTCTTTTTTTCAACGATACTCACAATGTATTTCTTTTCTTGTCCAACCACAAAACTCTTGTGCTGTCTACATTCACTTCAGTCTGCATGCTTTGATGTCATATAGAAAGGAATTTACACTTAAAAAATAAATAAATAAATAAATAAAAACTCCGGATAAGGTGTTAACAGGTTGAAAATCAGAAAGTGGAAATATATTACCAAATCAGAGTGATGGGCAAAAACCTTTGCCTGTTATCATTTTATACTGAAGCCTTTTATGGCTTCAAGCACTAACATTATTAACTTGCTAGCATGTCTGTCAAAGCAGTCATCGTAGACTGATAGAGAAAAGCCTAGTTTTTGGCCTCCGGGTGAGTGAGTAAGGGTATAAGTTCACATGAAAACTACAAATGTTAAAATCATGTCTGTTTATTTGATCTTTGCACCCTTGATACCCACTGAATCTAGCTGTTCTTAAATTATGTGCCCCCAAGACCTCATACATGATGAAAGACAGCTGAACTGTAGCTCTTGTGGGACTCTGTGGTTCATGTGTTCAGGGACTGGAGCAGGATGTGTGGTTTGATACACCAAAGTTGGATACACCAAAATGGATTTTGATTCAACTTGTATCAGAATGACTTGAGCACATTTTGGGATTCGCATATGCCCTTACTGGTAAAAACAACTCAATAAGATACAAGCAATCCAGTTATTATTACATAATTTACTTTATTAGATGTCATAAAACTCTTAAATGTGTTTAAAAGAAACTGCTGATGTTGCTCATTTTAGGTAATGTGCCTATTAGTGGTGTAAGTAAACAACACAAAACAATAACAAACCTTTTAAGGTAACAAGCTTTTTTAATGTTAGCTAATCGTCTCACTAAATCAAATGGGAATTTCTCATATTATATTTTACATAAGGCAGCTTTGAGCTTACATTATAACAAAATTAACCCAATTTTTAAAGTTCTGTTCACTTTTTCCTTTTTGTAACACTCTGGCCTTAATCAGCTGGTTCGGTTGACTGATCAGGGCTGATGTTTAGTGGAATGGAGATACTGTATGTAGGAAGCAGGTAAGGACCTTTGTGTAGTGTTAGGTTAGGGTTAGGGTACACATTGGGACACTGATGGTGACCTGAGAAAACGTTCATTGCACAGCATAATTGATATTTTCATTGTATAAAGTTTATAGGTTACATTACAGATAAATAAGTTGTTTCATATACCAGATATATTTAACCACTAATATATTATAAATGCTAGATTTTTTCTGTATTTATCCAACTGAATTTGTTTATGGTTAAATATAAAAAAAAACAGTTAATCAAATATAT